>JAECMU010089917.1:0-20665 GCA_016106625.1 Dracogyra subfuscus
CACTTAAGTTGATCTTAGGGCTAAGATCATTTCGTGGAATGGAGCCCTGGTCAGTAAATCATGTGGCACCAAATTTTCAAATTTTGGAATAATGCAAATAGCCAGCGGAATACTTGTAACATTTTATATTTTAATAACAAAGACATCAATTTGCGACATGTACAAAATGTAAGTGTTTTTTTCAGTGAAAAATCGAAATTAAATATGTATTCACAAAATAATCTTAAAGTTTGTTTTTTGTTTAACAACAGCACTGGATCAAATTGATATATTAATCATTGGCTATTTGATGTCAAACATTTGGTAATTTTTACATGTAGTCTTCGAGAAACCTGCTACATTGTTTCATTAGTAGCAAAGGATCTATTATATGTACCATCTCACAGACATGATAGCACATACCACAACCTTTGATATCCCAGTCACGAGACATTGGCATAACAAGAAGCAGCAGACAGGAAATGATCTTAGACCAATCGCACGTCAGGAACGCACTTTACCATTGAGCTACATGTGTATGTTCCACTCCCAAATAATCTTATTCTGTGTTCCTTCCTAACACAATATTCTCAATAATTTCAAGTGTTAATCTGGACTACAAAATAACTATTTGCAAGCTAATAAAAAAACCCACCACTATTTCAGTCAAATTATCAAATCTGTACGTGTAAAAATAATCAAAGCATTTTATTTAAAATTATTAGCTAATAATGTTTATATGAGACCTACAATTTTCTAAACCAAGGCTGCAATAAAATAAAATTCACTAATTTTTGACTCTGTCTAAAATTCAGTAAATATATTTAAAAAAACCTAAGCATCTTCATACAGTGTTCACTTAAAATATTTTTGATACATCTTTTTAATTATTCCTGATGTTGATCTGAATCGTTCAATGTTAACTGGAATGCAAGTACACCAGCATCTATATATCTGAAAATTAATGTTCTGTTAAAAACCTGAAATAAACACAAATTATTATTGCATTAGTGCACATTTGTCAATTTTAAAGATAGTACAGTAACATTTGAAATATGTTTAACAATGCTTTACCTAAATGATGTTTAACAATGCTTTACCAAAAAACCAAAAATAAAAGAAGAACAAAAAAACCCATTATGTGTTTAACAATGTTTTACCTAAAATGCTATGTTGAACAATGTTTTACCTTTTCTCCCTCACTGTCACTGCCTTCCTCCTTATCCACCTTCTTCAACTGCATGCGCATCAGCTCAATCTGGGACGGCCTCCTGCCTCGGTCAACTGCCAGAAACATACATTTCACACATCATCTTTGTGTCTAAAATAACACCCAGTTACCTTGGTAACATTATCTACAATCTAAGGTCTATTTTAAAACAAGAACATTTCATTTCTCTTTCTGTCTGAATTGAAGAACCACGTGGGAAAATAACTACTGACACATTAAACTCCCAGTGAAATAAATACTACACTAAAAGGGTATATCAAACACTTTTCATCAGTATTATGATGTAAAGATATGTGGAAAAAGAGACGAGGGGGGGGGGGGATAATCGAGGTTGCTGAAGTCAGGTATTCAATATAAATTACCTTAGAGATGGGAATCAAGGACTCTATTGCTCAAAAGCTTTTACAGCCCATGGAAACTCAACATACTGCTGTACAAATATTCAAGGTTTTGTCCAAACTACAGCCGATGATTTGACCTTGAAATTCAATAGCACATGGTTTACATGAAAAAAGCAAGTTTTTGCCTCTTTTTTTCATACAGTACCTGCTTGCCAAGTATGAATGTTGAGTGAAGATACTCTTGTTAAAAGCAATCAAATCAGCTACTTGATATCACTTGCAAACCTAAGACAGACCTAATAAGCTATGAATGTCAAATTCAAGAAATTGACATGCTTCAAATGAAGATGAAATGTAAATTTTAAATACATTTGATAGGCAGGATATTCTTTAAAAAAAAAAAGTAAATCAAACTGATTATATGATATATGTTAAATGGCAACACCATCACAAATGATGACAATGTGTGGTATTATAGAAAGCAGATAGGACGAAACAGTTCGACAGAAAAACACATATACATGTACAATCCAAGAATATTTGCTTGGAATCACTTTCAAAAACAGAGGGTTGGGAAATGTAAGCATTTCCTGCTCCACAAGAGACACCCTTAATAAACATAACATACCAAGTATGTTATTTACATGGGACAAAAAGAGACAAGTACAGACAGTTTAGAAATGTCCAACAGAAAGACATGGATATAATGTAGATTATATTGAAAGGACAAAGCCAAAACAAAATAAAATAATAATAATAACATACTATAAATACCATGTAAGTTTGTGTTACTATAGATTACATTAAATATAATTAATTTAATTGTCAAATTTTTTATGATTAGAGAGTTCAGTAATGTACAAATATAAGAGATTCTGTCTATTCATTTTCATTAATTCCTGTTGGCATATATAATATATAAAGTAGATGTATTGTTTTGTCATTCAAGACAAAGAAACAAGTTGACTGTAAAACTAATATACCATAAAGACAGTTTGAGAATTCTAGGATTAAAACAGATAATTACTTCAGATTGTTTTATTCATCAACAGGTTTAACTATTGTTAAGCTATAACATAAAAATAAACACACATCTACACATAAACTTAACTCTTACCAGTGATTATTTCTATTCATTAAATTATTAGCTGCTATGTTATTTTGAGTTAGATAAAAATTAAAATAATAATTAGCAGGAGGGAAACATGCAGAGAGGAAAAAATAAATCTAAAATTATTTTATTTTTAGAATGAATGTTATGAGAATAGAGCTACTTATTATTCATGATTCTTGACCATGTAAAATAAAAACAACATAATGCACTGGTTACAATCAGTATTTTGCAAGGAGAAGAAATATAAATAACATGGAAAATACAGATATGGATAATCTATAAATGTGGCCTTATCCTCAAAACAATTCAAGCATATGTCTCATGGACCTGACCTCTGACACTGCCAATGGCCAAGTCCAGGAGTAGTACAAGGAAGATGTCAAAAACAATTTTAGTACTTGATATTATAATCCAATGTGAAAGCCAAATCAAAATGGCATAACATTTTGTATTCTCACTCTACCAAAATTCAAGTAAATTGGCCTTGATAGCATACTCATGAACCACTGCAAGAACAGAGATGATATTAAAGTGTTTGGAATGGTAAACATTACCTATTGACTTCTTTCAGGCTTTCAGATCTCTCTCATTTCAGCTCAACATGTTTGTTTTTTAATTGTTTTGAGCACAGTGAGATCTTTTTAGTGGAGTAATGTTATTGCTCTAAAGCTTAACATTCCAGTGTTTTTTTTATTTAAGATGAATTGACATTTGGGCATGATTATTTTGGGCCATAAATATTTTGGGCTCAACATTTGACAATTTGACTTTGGTGCAATCTAAAGCTCTGCTCCTTTAATATAATGTGAGTCATCAAGTATGTTACTTTAATAAAAATTGAGAAAATTAATGTTTATAGTTTGTAAATACTAGACAATAAAGGGTTCCAAAATGTGGCATGGTTTTGTAGGAAATAAGTGAAGCCTATATTTTAAGTGATCAGGTCAGTTTCCTAACTTTGCCTTATGTCCTTTCAACTCTGCCTTGTGCAAAGATACAATTTTGACATGAGAATACTGTTTTGTCATTCAGTTCTATTCAAAACTTTTTAAAATATTAATATTAATTTTTTTTTAATTAAAAATTAAAAAAGAAACCTTCTAATTGGAACACCAAACTAATTGTGATACAAAATGTAATTTCAACTAAACAGTTTCAACTTATCAGAAGCCATTGCCTAAGCTAATTGCTCTGACACAAGCAATATCTCTTGACTCGAGCAAGAATAGACAATGGTGCTTGATTGTTTTCAATCATGTATTAGTTAAATAAAATAAATTTGACACATCTATTAAACTGATATTAAAACAAAAGAAAAGCCTGTTAAATATTTCAAATATCTAACAACTAAATATGAGACCTATCCAGTATGTTACACATAAACAAAAGAATGAGGTTAAACATTTAAAAAATCCTATTCTAGTTCTACAGGCCAGATCACATAACAATTGATTTTGTCTATTGTTTGCATCCATCCCTCCCCACACCCAGAAATAGTAAATCTCTTGTATTCAACCTTTTAGCTCCAGTATGCTATAAATGTGCAAACACACACATTTTAAGGTATGTCATTCTGACCTAAACCTATTGATTCTTTTATCCAAATGAAATCAGACATATCTAACCTAACAAGCAGATATGTTGGCAGCAAATGACAAAACAATTAAGTAATGTGAGTCTGGCTTTTCCTGTTACTGTAAATTTGTGTCTTCTTTTAACAGACAAATCTACAAAGCTAAGTTTTTTCATTAGATAAAAACACAGACAATTTTGATTGAATACACCTGGATCAAATTTATTTTACTCAACCACCATTTTGAGATTATGAAGAACAAATGGAAAGGGCTAATTTTTGTGTCATGTAATACTGTAATTCAATACGTCTGAAAATAGAATATGTAAAAGTATTTCTACTTTCACAAAAATGGTAACAAAGGTGGAAAAACCCTTATTTTTATTGTTTTCCATTGAAAATTGTTTGTTGCTGTACATTTATCAACCTATAAACTTGATGTATGTTTCCAGCATAATTTTTTAAACAAAATTTCCAATAAAAAATAAAGAGAAATTGATTGGGAGGTGGTTGAGTATCAAAAATAATATTCTAATAAAAACTCTCAGCTTTGTAGTTCTACTAAACACTGAATGGACAACAAAGACATTACATAATGACATCCACAAATATACCCATCTCTGAAAAAAAGAAAAACAAAAACATTTTGCAGACAAAAGTTACAAGACATTTTCAAAGTGGGATTTGTGGCACATGATCAAGTGACAATGTTTTGTCAACACATATACTGAAGGTGAAAAAAACCTCAGGATCATAAATACAGTGGAATACAAACACAAAACACTGTTTATTTTATCAAACAAAAACGAGAAACAGAAACATACACAATAGAGATATAGGTCTCGAAAAGAAACAAATGATGAACACACAGTAATTAATAAATTATAATCCCTGAGTTTTGTATTTGCATGAAAACATTAAACTGGTAGTAAAAACAAATCGACTTTTCTGTTTGATTTGGGGCAAAAAACATTAAATAAATAAAAAAATTGGTATTAAAAATCAGGGCCTAATTTCACAAAACATCGTAAGCCTAATTTTGCATGTCAATGTCAATCTACGACTAAACCACAGTTTTTATTACTATTATAGTACAACAAATATAGTTAAAAGTACACATATTTCATTTTCTTTTGTCCTTAAAATATTCCATCTTCTGTAATGATGTAAATTTCTTTGTGAAATATATGCCAGACACATGCAAATGTATGCCCAGTATAACTAGCTAGTCATAGATGAACACTTACAATGTTTTATGAAATAGGCCTCAGATTGTTTATTACACATTAGCATTGTATATTAATTTCTAAGGACATATTTCTGCGAATTAAAAAAAAAAGTTTGAATTATAATAATAAACAAAATAAATTATTCAGAAAATAGTGCAAATATGTGATTACATACGATATAGCCACCATGACAAAAATTGCTATTCAACAAGAATATTTTCTATGATTTCTTCTACATGTAGATAAGACCAATTACATAAAAATTCACATTAAAAATAGCATTTAAAATATTTTACTTTCAAGCTGTTACTTATTTTTAGAATATTAAAAGACTATTTCTTCGCAACTGAACTATGAATAAAAAAATTAGCTATTTCTGAAATAAGATGGATGCTGTAAAATCAATAAAAAATCTAACTGGAAAGAATGGACTAACAACCTGTCAAAGACACAGTGAGTATGTTATATTTGACTTTCCGAGACTGACCAACTATCAGTATAAAGTCTTACCTGGCTTCAGTGATCCCCAGTCTACATCATCTTCATCACCTTGTTTCTTGTTTTGTTCTCTGAAAAATCAACTTCATTAGCTATTCAATATAAACAATAACTAGTTAATGACATAGGAAATTGGCTTTATTCTGCAACAGTAAGAATAGGAAATTTCCAATTTGGGCTGAAAGCCGATGTCCTAAGTACTTAGTACTTATTATTTTTATCCTGCAGACTATAAAAATTAAGGGGAAAAGCTTTACTTTACTTTTACTTTTTTGTTTAACGTGCACATTCAGAGCAAGCTGTTATAGCACACGCCTGTCTTGGGCACACACCTCAGCTATCTGAGCTGTCTGTCCAGGACAGAATAGAAATTAGTTGTTAGTTGTTATTGTTAGTGAAAGAGAAAAGAGGGTGTAGCGGCCATACACCTACCCAATGAGTCCTTAAAAACTCGCTCTGGGTGGGAGCGACTTAACCGCTAGGCCACCGAGGCCAGTGGGAAAAGCTATAATTTTTGTTATTTTAGCTACATTGTACATTGACCTAGAGGTCAAATGAGCAATTTCGTAATGAAGGTATGCATCAAAAGTCATAATCAGCTAGTATATGTTTATAACTTTGCTTTAATCGGCCATCATAACTGGCTGATAGAAACAGTGGTTGTAGGATAAAATATATTAATTAATATACTTTCAATGAAAACAGTGTTATTATTCCATTAAGCTGAAATTCATTTTTGAGTATCACATAATATGATACACATTACAAAAAAGAAAAGAAAATTAGTATTGTACTATTTCATGTTCATATTTCCTAAAAATATTTTTTAAAGCCAAACAAATATATCTATATACATATGTAACAGAAAAATGTATATAACAGAAAAATCAACCTCCACTGTGGAGATTCGAACCAGGTATGTTAGGTATGTGAGTCCAGTGTTCTAACAACTGTGCTAATAGGGATTCCCACTAGCTACTCCCAGTAGAAGCACTTTATACCAACACTACTACATACACACACATCACATAAATGAGGTGTATTACCACATACAGAAAACCACGTACCTATGTTTCAACAAAGATCGAAAATCCAAACTGGAATCCTTTGGATCTGAAAAAGGTAATTTAATTCATTAATTAGTTAGTTTTCATCATTTAATTCATTAGTTTCAATGTTCCCGGTACCATTTGACAATTAATAATATAAAATTATAAATTACTAATTAAGAATAAATAGTATTTTATTTTAAATAAGTGCAGTCATCTTAAAGATTACCCAAAATGCTGAGTACAAGTGAATGCCCTTGCAACTGACCAATCATGAGCATTAAAAATTGGCATAATCCATTTATGGATTATGCAGAAACATATTCAGGTAACCCATATAGTTTTTAGGTAACCCATCACAATCATGTAAATAATGTCATAAATTCATTGCACAAAAAAACAAAAAAGTTACGCAAACTATACATAAGTGAGCGGCACACAAAAATAACTATCACTCAAAGGCCTGAATATATATCAATTAGTTAAGATACCAGCCTGGTAACAAACCAGTTATGTGTATTCATGAGGAGATTTCTCAAATGGATGACTGTGTTTTGGAGTGGGAACAATGTGGAACAGATTGCCTAATGAAGACAACTGCTTTAACTCTGTAAATTGCATTCTAAAGGATGGTAAGATGAGTAAACTAAATGTCACTTTGAGATAACACTTTAGACAAGTACCAATTTTTATAAAAATATTTTGTTTGACCAAGTAATGTATTTTGTACTAATTGTCTAGTAAATACTCAAAATAAACTTCTGTGACATGATAGGGCTTGCTGAAGCAGGTCATACTTGTAAACTGCACAACAAATAACCTAACTCTCATATCTTTCCATATCCATGATTTAGAATAATAGGCTAACTTGATACAAAATGGTTGTAACATATAACTGTACAAACCCTTACTGAAGATGCTGAAAGTTGCTGTGGACATGTCATCCTGCTCAAGAACAACTGAGTATTTGGGATGTCCTATCCAATGAATGATTTAAATGCTCACTGAGCTTGCTTTTTTATTACAGAATAATAATCTAAGTTGGTACAAATCGTTTCAAACACCTTATGTGTACACACCCTTAATAAAGATGCTGAAAGTTGCTGTATCTGTGGACATGCCATCCTGCTCAAGAACCACCGAGTATTTAGCCTCATCAGTGATTCGTGTCTTCTTGATTAACAGAGTGGCCTTGCCGCTAGGATCAGTGGAGATAGCTGTGCGGGTGTCTTCCCTCAACTCTCGTCCTGCACGATAGAACCTGATGGCCGGCATAGGCTTACCTTGCAGGTCAATCTCAAGTTCTACCTTCAGATTGTCGCCTGAAAAAGAGACAGTTTACATGAGTTGATAAAGAAACTCCAATGTATTGGACTAATCTGTTGTATGGATTTAACCTATACAGGGGGGTGAGGGGTTTACAAGCAATGGGGGTGTAAGCACACACCCAAAATTACCAAAGGTCCACATTTGTTTTTTCAAATTTAAATAACATTACATAATCAGTTGTATGGATTCAAGCTACTGGATTACAGTAATAATTTATATGGATTGTGAAAGCAAGCCTCAAGTATTGGATTACAGTAATAATTTATATGGAATGTGAAAGCAAGCCTCAAGTATTGGATTACAGTAATAATTTATATGGAATGTGAAAGCAAAGCCCAATGCATTGGATTACAGTAATAATTTATATGGAGTATGAAAGTGAGCTCAATGTATTGGATTACAGTAATCATTTATATTGATTGTGAAAGCAAGCCCAATGTATTTATTGGATTACAGTAATAATTTATATGGAGTGTGAAAGCAAACCCGATGTATTGGATTACAGTAATCATTTGTATGGAGTGTGAAAGCAAAAGCCTCATGTGTTCGACCATAATCTTTAAATCAGTTACATTAATTGTGAAAGAAAACCCAACTTATTGGACTAATCAGCTGTATGGATTGTGATAGCAAGCCCAATGTATTGGATTATAGTAATCATTTACATGGATTGTGTATGCATGCCCAATGTACTGGATTATAGTAATCATTCATGTGGATTATGAAAGCAAGCACAATGAATTGGATTATAGTAATCATTCATGTGGATTATGAAAACAAGGCCAGTGTATTGGACTAATCAATTGTATGGATTGTGAGATTTCATATTTGACAACCCTGCCCCAGTTCAAACAATGAATTCATATTTCACAACACTGTCCCAGTTCAAACAATGAATTCATATTTGACAACCCTGTCCCAGTTCAAATAATGAATTCATATTTCACAACCCTGCCCCAGATCAAACAATGAATTCATAGTTCACAACCCTGCCCTAGTTCAAACAATGAATTCATATTTCACAACCCTGCCCTAGCTAGTTCAAACAATGAATTCATATTTCACAACCCTGTCCCAGTTCAAACAATGAATTCATATTTCACAACCCTGCCCTAGCTAGTTCAAACAATGAATTCATATTTCACAACCCTGCCCTAGCTAGTTCAAACAATGAATTCATATTTCACAACCCTGCCCTAGCTAGTTCAAACAATGAATTTATATTTCACAACCCTGTCCCAGTTCAAACAATGAATTCATATTTCACAACCCTGCCCAAGTTCAATAATAAAGTTTTGTAATTATTGTGCATACAACAGCTTAAATGCTGCCGATATAATAAACCACTAAATGGTGAAATCTTTGTGCTTAACATCACGGATTATCAAATGCAATTTAAATCAGTGCAGTAGTTTCAAAATCTAATCAATGTATCTTTCTGGTTTATTATGGTACCACTGAGTGGTGCAATTACTTGAGTGGGTGCAAGAACAGATATATGCACCAGGTATCAGATGATATGACCACTGCATGATGAAGGAAGATCTGGTTTTGAAATAAGTGGCCATGGGCTTCTACATTATGGTAGCCCCACTCCAATGGCTAGTGATATTCAATGTTGGGCTATTAAATAACTACTATTGCCATGCCCAACGGCTAGTGAAAAAATGTGTTAAATGTTGTAGTTAAGTATATTTTGTAAATATGAATATCATGCCTCCTTCCCAAACCCCTAATGTTAATTGCCAGTAAGTTAAGCTCTATATCCCTCTTTAGGTGACATATGTTATTGTTAGTATTATTCAGTAAAATTGTATTAACTTAAGTAAAGTAGGTCTAGTGAATTTTTAATTGTGGCTAGTAAATTTGTAAAATTGCTGATCCCATGGCAAATGGATTTTATAAAAATTCTAGAAGCCCTGCTTTAAGTGGTTTGTTGTAATACTACCAATATTTGATATGCTACATGCATACATGTGTACCACTGTCCTGGTTATGTGGTGGTGGACAACCCTAAGAAATAAATTTTTAAAATAAAAATGAAATGTAATGGTACCAACCTTCTACAATGGTCTGATTAATTGGTTTCGTCTTGAAAACAGGTCCATCTCCTGGTGGCCTGCCAGCTGCCTTGGACATGCGGCGACCTTCACTGTCATACGCCATGTCATTCTGTTAAAAAGACAATTATGTGTTGATATTCTAGACAACCCAGTTGATACAATATATAAGTTTGTATAAAAATGCAAAACACATAAATTTATTACTAATTTTACAAACTTATTTTTTTCAATTCTAGCAATTAAAATTATTAATTTACAGCATGTTTTAAACATACTATTTGTACAGATTAGACTAGTCTCTAAACATACTATTTGTACAGATTAGACCAATATCCACACATACTATTTATTTGTACAGAGTAGACCAATCTCCAAACATACTATTTGTACAGATTAAACCAATCTCTAAACATACTATTTGTACAGATTAGACAAGTTTCTAAACAGGCATTAGTGGTATAGAGTAGATCATATTCTAAAGACACTATCTGTACAACGTAGACCAGTTTGCACACAGCCATTAGTGGTACAGAGTAGACCAGATTCTAAAGTCACTATTTGTACAGATTAGATCAGATTCTAGACAGTAACTATTTGTACAGATTAGACCAGATTCTAAACAGTTATTAATTAGTGGTACAGGATATACTGTATTCTAAACAATCACTATATTGTGTACACATTAGACCAGATTCTAAATAGTCACTATTTGTACACATTAGACCAGATTCTAAACAGTCACTATGTGTACACATTTGACCAGATTCTAAACAGTCACTATGTGTACACATTAGACCAGATTCTAAACAGTCACTATGTGTACACATTAGACCAGATTCTAAACAGTCACTATGTGTACACATGAGACCAGATTCTAAAATGTCACTATTTGTTCACATTAGACCAGATTCTAAAATGTCACTATTTGTACACATTAGACCAGATTCTAAATAGTCACTATTTGTTCACATTAGACCAGATTCTAAAATGTCCCTATTTGTACACATTAGACCAGATTCTAAAATGTCACTATTTGTACACATTAGACAAGATTCTAAAGTCACTATTTGCATAGATTATTATTTTAAAAAAAATTGTGTGTTTTGTTTAACGACGCACTCTCAACATATGATGATGTCGAGAAAAAAAACCCAGTGGTTAGCAGAAGGGGATCGATCCTAAACTGACCGCGCATCAGGCGGGCACTGTACCACTGGGCTATGCTGCCCGCTTGTATAGATTAGACCACATGCTAAACAGTTACTATTTATACACATTAGATCTGATTCTAAACAGTCACTATTTATACAGATTATACCAAATTCTGAACAGTCACATTTTGTACATATTAGGCCAGATTCTCAGTTACTGTCTGTACTTCATAGAATGTTCAGCTTAAATATAAAAACTATTTTTAATCGGAACAGTAGAAAGTTACAATTAATTATCTGTTTCATTCATTACAATGTAAATCATCCTATTGGTCTAGACATATCAACAAGAGTTTGTTCGTCAGGGGACATCCTATCTGATGACGTCATTTTATATGGACAAGTTGTCTTATTGAGCATTATTATTTATGGATAAAAAAATATTCAAAATAAAGTTATGACATTTTAGTGTTATTATTAGCATGTATGGTTCAAATTTAATTCTATGTATTGTCTGCTATTTCTTTTACGTTCATTTGGGTACGAACAAAAAATAATCTGCAAACTTATGTTAGAATGGCTTCGCCAATTCACAGTGTGCAGATGATTTTTTTTCTGTTCATACCCCGATGAATGTAAAAGAAATGATAGACAATCCTTCAGTATCACTAATTTTTGTGGTAATTTATTTTAAAGCTGTGATAGTCTAGGCAAGGACTAACTAAATATTACTGATTAAAGTAAGCAAAGAAATATGTGTTTCATTTTATTTTATTTTTATTTTTATTTATTTTTAACGACGCACTCAACACATTATAATTACGGTTATATCGGTGTCGGACATATGGTTATGTCGAGAAAAAAACCCAGTGGTCAGCTGACGGGGATCGATCCTAGACCGACCGCGCATCAGGCGGGCACTGTACCACTGGGCCACGCTGCCCGCTCATATGGCAAAATGACATAATATAATTAAATGAGAGTGCTCTTCCTTGCACAGCTAGACTCAGCCCATGTTCATAGAGATGTTATAGACAGCAATACTAACTTGAATGTTGTCAGTTGCTTATTGATTTTAACATACTGTACAAGACTTCTCTGGTATATCAAAGGCTATGGTATGTCCTGTCCTGTCTGTGGGAAAGTGAACATAAAATATCCGTTGCTGCTAATGGAAAAAGTCAATTGCACTACAACAGCTTGTTCTGAATGTACACGTTAAACCCTATGACATGACAATGGAAAACATTTAGCAGATGTTTCTTCCAAGATGAGTCAAAAATCATCAAATGTTTGACATCTGATAGCCAATGATTAATAAAACAATGTGCTCTAGTAGTGTCATATCCCTTGCTATTAATCGACATAAGAGTAGCCCATATAACTGTAAATAAAATGTGTTGAGTACGTTGTTAAATAAAATAATTCTTTCTTTCTTTTTTTTTTTAGTAGTGTCATTGAACAAAACAAAAACAAACTTTCAAAAATAACAAGACTGGACAATTTTAAATGTTTGCCGTAAGATGCTTGGCCAAGCCATCCACTTACAGTTTTGCATATTGTAACTATTTAATGTACTGTATGTAGCAACTTTCCGATATAGCTTTCATGATTCATGTCCAAAAATGCAAACTGATCTATTTTTAACAACACAGAACACAAATTGTTCGTTTCTTTGAAAACCTGACAAAAGTGTATACAAAAACATTAGCCGCACTGAAGTTCTAAAACTGTTTGCAGACTACTGACGTAAACAGACATCACTTTTTATGTCTTTTTGCAAACTGCCTATGTAACGGCTTGGCAAAGAGATATTCTTGGTGATAGCTTTTCCACACTCAAGCGTTGAGCAGGTATGAATATTTTGTACTTTCCTAAATGAATATCTTGTTTAGGTAATAACATCCTTAAGCTAATTAAGAACTATATGTTAAAATGTGCAGTTTGGATAATAGTTTTCAATTTATTTATTTGATTGCAAAAAAGATGTGCAGATTTCCCCAAAGAGACAAATAAAGTAGGTGCTATCTGCATAGCAGACAAGAAGTAAACTGGAGTTCTAAACTCATAAACTCAACATTCCAATATCAGGTACTGCTACACAGGTAATTTATGAACAACATACTTAAAACACCAGGAACAGTGTTCATAACTAAAATATTTTATCAGTAAAAGGAAAAGTGGTTGAAACAAAATTAAGAAGAAAACAACAACAAATTTCCACTTAATTTTTACATTTACCAAAGGAAAGTGAGATGGAAGGAGTATGAAACTGTTTCAACATTAACTTGTTAGAATTTGGATTATATCCCATTCTAATTTGGTACATCATAAATGGAAATAAGGTTGGGAAATGTGGCAACTAATGAATGTAAAAGTGAAAATGGCGAGATGTAGATCTGTGAAAGGTGGTGAACTAAGGTACATGGTGACCTCAGTGGATTCAAGTTGCTGGGTTTGCATACCAGTACCAGCTACAGGTCAGGTCAGGTCATAGGGTTTAATATGCACATTCAGAGCAAGCTGTTGTAACACATGGCTGTCATGGGCGCAAGAGCTTGCAGGAGCAAGCTCTTTCATCCAAGACAGAAAGTTGGGGGGGAGGTAGGAGGGACCACCTTGACTGGCAGATACAAGAGAACCATCCAGCAGTCCGATCAGGATCGGTAGCAGGCTGGGGGTGGTGGGGTGGGGCTATGGAATTTTGAATGGTGCATTAATTATGTCAAAAAGAAAAGGTGCTCATTTCAATATGAAGGAATATAGTTTTGGAATTTAGTAGATTGAGAGTAGCTCGTTAATTAGACCTCATTGCTGCTATGGTGCCTCCCTAGGTTGCCCGTAGAGTCCTGTTACTAATGTGATAGTGGAATAGGGGTACCAGCTATATAACCAAGAACACATTTTAACAGCTTAATGCATGGGACATTCAGGCCCAAAACATATACATGTGTCTGGGTCTGACTCTGGCCAGTATAGTACCATTCTAAGAAGAAAAGCACTGAAACAACTTTGACAAAACACAATGCGTCTGTGCTGGTGTGAAAGACAGATATGGCTACAGATGACATAGAACATGCACTATATTTCCATACTGCACAATGTTTAAGTTTTACTTTTTCATTTTTCTTAATAAACAACAGGAAAGGTTAATCGAAATGGATATAACTATTTTATATGCATGTATGCATAAAAATAAAAACTGAAATGGAGAGAAGTCCACTGCTTTCAAACATAAACTGATTATACCTACGTAACAGGAGCATATGGTGTTTTATAAACTTTGTCTGAGACAATTTGAAACATACTGGCATACTTTTGATAAACAAACATTTTAGAACTCTAGCTGAGTTGGAAAACTTAGATGTCTGCAGAAGAACATTACATAATCATTCACATGTACAGACAATTCCATAAACAACCAGTTGTTACACAGGGTTCACAGATCAGGCAAAGTGAGCAAAAACTTTGCTTTGACCAGTTTAATTTTATCCTGCAAATGACCTTCCGGCAAAATCGATGTCACATTGTAAAAATAGTGAACACCTGCATTGCAAACAGTCCAAGATAAATGAAGATGAACTTGATGGACATCTATTCATAGATAATAATTAAGCATTAAGTATCTGATCATTCGAAGCAACACTGGCACTACAGAATCACAAGATAGGCTCAAAAGAGCCAAGATAGGGTGATCTAGCCCAAACCACACCTGTGTGTAGTGGTAAAAGTATGGTAAAATGTACTACTGATTGTTAAAGTCTATAATGTTTAGGAACTTTGTTCTTTATTTCGCAAGCATCCAATAATTTGTTTTAATTAAAATTCAATTTGTTCAGAAGAAAGTAGTCTGTTTCACACAAGGAAGACAAAGATAAAGGAACAGAATTATTATGCCACATTAGGGATCGCTTTCAGAAATACAGTTATGTTAAAATCAATATTAAACTAGACTTTATGGTCTTTAAGGATGTTATCTGTGCATGGGTTAGTTCACCAAAATTAAAGTCTTTGGCCACATTTCAATCATTCAAACAGTAGACCAACATACTTCCTATGTTAATTTGGGTATTCATTATTGTCATTTTAAATTACATGCTATGTGTATCATATTTTCATGAATTACACAGCTGTACTTATTTCAAGAAGTTCTGTTTGGTGCTAGTTTTGATTTAGTAAACTAGTCTGAGTGGCAGTCCTCTTTGTGGTCGTATAAGAAGGATGAAATCTCCATTAAAGGAACTCCCGAGGAGTGGCTGTGCTCCAATAGAGGCACTAGATAGAGATTTATGAAATCAACCATTATTTTGCCAAATATTCACTGAACTCTACATTGTGCAGAGATAGGATTCTGATCATATAGTACGGTTTTATCATTCAAACTGGTTGAAGACTACAGTAGCTTCACAAACTGAATAAATCCAACAAAAAAAATTTACAAAACAATAATTGGTTAATATAACTTTTTGTGTATATTATTATTATTTAAAAAATTTAAATATATATATATTTCAAGTCTCCATCCTAATAAAAACGTTGCCCTTTCAAATTTTTAGAGATTTGACTTTACCCTGATTAGCCATGTGATATGCAACATATAGTTATATCAATTTCAGTCTGATACTCAAGTATTTAATAATTTAAAGTAACCAACTATAAAGTATATAAACAATCTGGTTATCAATACCTGAAACCGGCCTCGGTGGCCTAGCGGTTAAGTCGCCGGACAACAGGCTGGTAGGTACTGGGTTCACAGCCCTGTACTGGCTCCCACCCAGAGCGAGTTTTTAAGGACGCATTGGGTAGGTGTATGGCCGCTACACCCTCTTTTCTCTTTCACTAACAATAACAACTAACCCACTAATTTCTATTCTGTCCTGGACAGACAGCTCAGATAGCTGAGGTGTGTGCCCAAGACAGGCGTGCGCTGTAACAGCTTGCTCTGAATGTGCACGTTAAACAATACTGAAAATGAAAAAAATACCTGAAGTCCAGCACGACTCAGTCTGACCTTAAGTCTTGGCATTGTGCAGCTTGAACCTGACTCAATTCACTGTCAGTTCTAATATTTCTTATAATCCAAACACACTCATCACTACTGAGCACTTTTGGTAATTAAATGTCAATATATCCAACCACATCCTTGAATGTTGCAACACACCAACCACATTAGCTTTCTTTACAATAATTCCTTGTTATTTATACCGGTACACTGAAGTTGATGAACATGTGAATGGAAAGCATTTAAATCCTATAACTTTCATGAATCTCTGCAGAGGTAAATAAGGCATTCATTAACATATCCTGTGTAGAATACCTTTAGTTTTATCAGTATTATCTCCATGAAGAATGAAACAATTTAAACAAAATTTCTTGAAATGTTTGCAATATATGCCAAAAATTAAATTATGATATCAATACAATAAATGATCATGGTAAAAACACTGGTTTCAATCAAGTCCATAATGTAAACTATTACACAAATGGGGGAAAATAAACTGCTGCTACTTTAATGAATTAAAGCAGGCTTTGTAAAATCAGCACAATTTCCTCAAAAAAGCTGTGATCAGTGTTCATTAAAAAAAATGCTGATAGAAGACAAAAATAAATCTAGTTTGTTAGAGTTTCAAAATATATCCATCAAAGAAATCTGAATATGGCCATGACTAGATTGAGAACACAACACTATAGCTATTAACTTCCACAAATAAAATGTATTTTTAAATCCCAAGAAATCACAAACTTTCAAACCCACAACTTTGTTTTAACGTCATTTCAAGCAGAAATAAACAGATTTACACAAACTCAGTCACAGAACTAAACACTAGGATAATGTTGGCACCTTTATTGTGTTGCAAGTGCCTTAAAACTCTGCATGGTACTGAGGCAGAAGCACCTACCAAAACAACGTTGTTTAAAGGAGGAAGCACTTCAAACAAATGTTTTCATTTATTCTAAACAGTGGGTGGATACTTCAAACTGCATTATGACCTATAGTCTACATGGCAAGGTATTTGAAAGAAATGCATGTTCTTTAACAAAAAGGTTGTCTGTTTAAGACTAAATATGACCATATAGCAACCACATACCAATACCCTAATAAGAACACATACGGGTTTTATCTGTTACATCACTTCACAACTTAAAAGAATCACTTGCAAATTTAGTGCCAAATTTATAGTGTATTCTACATAAGGTTGTCTTTTTAAGACTAAATATGAACATATACCAGTATCCTAATATGGACAAATGCTTGTTTTATCTTCTACATTAAATTGCAACTTAAAACAGCCAGTTACAATTTTTAGTGCCAACTTTATAGACGGTTATATGTCCAAGGTAAAATCAAAGTAGTTTAGAACAATCCAGAATTCCAAATTATTAATTGTTATTTACTACCGATGTAATTCCAGCTGCACAGAAGAGTCCATACTCATAACTTGAGCATGAAAAATCATGACTGATTCTGTTAAAAATCATCACAGTATTTATTTCCACTCTCTGATACCGTGCAACAAATGCTGCTCCTGTTCAAGTAACATAAATCCATCCAAATCTTTAGGAGCATTTGACAACAGCAATGTACTGGAACACCAACTGTTCTTCTTGGCATAGAGGTGGATAGACTTTATTTCTTATATCAAATGATCAATGCCATGCTCATTTCTTGAAAGAACGTATTATTCCCTGTGAACATAAAATACTGGTATGGCAACTACCACAAACACAACAAAAAAACACTTCAAAGACAATTTTATCTGTTAGTGATCTCAATATCTTCAAAACAAAATTTAAAAAGTCATCCATAAGAAAGCAACTCAATATCTTTAAAACAAAATCAATTTTTTTTCTAAGAACAACATCCATCTTGATGGCATGTATTAATGTAAAATATTTATGTACATCCAAGTCTGTCAAAATAAGCCAGCAACTGACAAATATAATTAGCTTTTGTAACTTTTGCACCCATATAAAATCTACTTAGCATAGCCAACTACAGTACTTTGAATAAGTAGTTTTTTTTAAAAACACAATGAACACCCTAAAACACTGTTTATCAATGAACCACAGAATCAGCTCTATCTGAAATACCTCCACTACAAAGTGACTTTACATAGTCAAGATAAGATACGTGTAAGTGTACCGTAAAAAGACATGCTATTTTTGAAACTTTGCTAATTTGTAATTCCATTCTTGTGTCACGTTGTGTTAATATGAGCATCTGTTAATCTTCAGTTGAGTTTACGGAAAGGATCCACCCAGGATATTTATACTGTGGTCTATTTTAGACACAAGCAATTAAAAGATCATCTGTCAAGAGTCTAGGAGGCTTCATTATCTATCATAGTTTGGTTAAAATAGCTCAAAACAAATAAAGCCTAACAATGCAACAGTTGTCACAGAACAGCAATTGGTGCTTTAGAACTTAAGAAAAATGCCATTGGAAGGAAGTTATGTAAATGCTTCCTGAATATTTTTCTTTGTTTTCTTTCAAAACAAATAAGAGCCTAAAAATGCAACAGTCGGCACAGAACAGCAATGAGTGCTTTGGAACTTAAGAAAAATGCCATTGGAAGGACGTTATGTAAATGCTTCCTGAATATTTCTCTTCTTTTTTCTTCTTTCAAAATATAATAGAGCCTAAAACAGCAACAGTTGTCATGACTCAACAGTTGGTGCTTTCAAACTTAAGATCATTGGTATTAAGTTATATAATTGTTGCCTGACTATTTCTTTTTTCTTTCTTTCAAAAGAAATAGAGCCTAAAAATGCAAATAATCACGGCCAGCAATCAGTGCATTTAGACAGACTGCATCATGTTTCTAAACATATAAAAAGGACATAAAATTATTAATATAAAAAAAACCTCTATCAAAATACATCTCTGGCATGACAGTATGGCAGCCATCTTGAAAAATGGCCAGGAAACTTAATATCAAGCAACAAAGGTTTTGTTAAAAATAAAAAAATAAAAAGTTAAAAACAAATATTCTACAATGTTTTTTTGTTGGTTTGGTTTAACGACGCACTCAACACAGTAAATGACGGTTATATCGGCGTCGGACATATGGTTATGTCGAGAAAAAACCCCAGTGGTCAGCTGACAGGGATCGATCCTAGACCGACCGCGCATCTTGGCGGGCACTGTACCACTGGGCCATGCTGCCCGCTAAATATTCTACAAATAACTGATAATACAGGAACATTTCTAGTATACCAAATGACACTGTACCATAGGACATATTTACCTTGTTAACCTGTACAAATAATATGCTCATTATACTATCTTAGATGTTTATAACCAAATGTGCATACAATAATACACAGTACTAATAACATAAAATACAGCCAATATTCCATTTTAACTTAACTTGCAAACAGATAAATAGTTAATTTTTTTCTAACTTAACCTTCAGTAGCCATAGGTATCCAATAATGCTTTGGGGTTCTAGTGTTCATAAGACATCATTAAAACTGACAGTTTGATGTTTTTAACATGTCAACAAACTCGATCCATAACACTTACATATCTCTCCAACCCAGACTACCTTTTTTGAAAGTTTAAAGGGACATACCCTAGTTTCAGTTCATGAAAATTAACATTAAGTTTAGTTTAATTTATAAACCTGTAACACATTTTGATAGTTACAATTTAATGAAACAAGAGTCTTTGACTTTGAAATGCTGAAATACCCTCTAAAATAGAATAAAAGTCGACTACATAACTGTTACTTCTCAGAGGCACGTGCCTTTTTAAAAATATGAGAAATGCATTTTGTGATATTAAAAAACATCAGGATGACCAAAAACACTTCAAATGTATGGAAATGGATACTTTAAACAATAAAATTTAAGTAAAGTATGATTTCAGTTATCAAAAAATGCCTCTAATAGTCAAAACTATGTCTTAGTGTCTAAAAACTTGGGTGTGTCCCTTTAAAGTTACTATTATAAATCAGAGCTAGCTCTAGAACTCACCAAATTCACCAGCTGCATATTTTAAAAAACCCTGGAGAATTTTATTTTAATTTGTCCATATACATGTACTTTCATGTAATAATTGATATTTAGTTTTGAAAATTTAATTGAGATTGTGCCATTTTTTAA
>JAECMU010089922.1:0-11015 GCA_016106625.1 Dracogyra subfuscus
GCACACTAAATGACTAAGGTACGAAATGACCAAGGTACGAAATGACCAAACAGATATCGTACGAAATAGCCATGGTACGAAATGACTATGGTACGAAATGACCAAATAACTATGGTACGAAATGAATTGGGGACGAACTAGTAAAATTGGGTACGACATGACTATGGTACGAAATAACTGGTTATCATATTATATATAATATAATTGTTTTTAAATACATATATACTGTACACTTTTTTTCTTTAATAATTTTTGTGTGACGTCATTTGAGATTGAGTTTGGATCTTAAAGTACAGGCCCAGGTATCTCAGTAATATTCACAGCAAACATGCATATAGACGGTAAATATATACGTTTTTTTTTTTTTTTGTTATCCATATTGCCAAATCACTGTGTGTGTCAGTATCCTTTGTTTCTATTCTTAATAGTGTGTTTTTTTTTGTTTTTTTGTTTGTTTTTTTTTTACAGCGGCTGAAACTTGTCCATACAATGTGTTTCCTGCTATAGGCGTCTCACTCAGAATCACATTTTTATCAAAGACTGAACGCGACCATTCTGAATGCAAGGCTGAGTGCAACAGCAATGACAAGTGCACCTCATTTGACTACTCTTATTCTGATGGGCTTTGCTACACATATAGCGGTTACCATGAAGACCAACTGGAATATTACCATGGTTACATCCACTATGAGAAACATTGTGGTAAGTTTATCTGTAGATTGACTCATAGTAACAGTATATGCCTTGCTTCCCGTCACCGTTTTGTCCTGAGCAAGGTTTGATGAGTGATTAGTATCTAGCAACATATTTATGAAAAATAGTCTTTATGTACATTGCAAAAATGTTGACTAGACAGTAGCTCTGGTGCTTTTCAAGCGGTTGATTTCGTTTTTGTTTACTGTTATATCTCTCTCTCTCTCTCTCTCTCTCTCTCTCTCTCTCTCTCTCTCTCTCTCTCTCTCTCTCTCTCTCTCTCTCTCTCTCTCTCTCTCCTATCAGTGAGACAGCACATATGAAATATATCTTGCTACTAATGGACAAATGTAGCGGGTTTCCTCTCTAAGAATATATGTCTAAAATTACTAAATATTTCACATCCAACAGCTGATGATTAATAAACTAATGTGCTCTAGCAGTGTCTTTAAACAAAACAAATTTTAATTACGACAAGAAGTTTATAATATATACAGTTCACCAGTCATATAAAAATGAAGTGTTTATGACAAAGGATACTTATTACAAAAATGTAAATTGTCTGTGTACAATGTATTATTCTGTGCATGTTTGATATTATTCCCCTACCCCCTCCCTGTCTGCAGACATTAGTTTAGTATTTAGACTGTACATATTTGGTACATAGATAATAAATATACATCTCCTAAATAGTTTATTTTAGTCTTTAGACTGTATATATTTGGTACATAGATAATAAATATACATCTCCTAAATAGTTTATTTTAGTCTTTAGACTGTATATATTTGGTACATATATAATAAATATACATCTCCTAAATAGTTTATTTTAGTCTTTAGCCTGTATATATTTGGTACATAGATAATAAATATACATCTCCTAAATAGTTTATTTTAGTCTTTAGACTGTATATATCTGGTACATAGATAATAAATATACATCTCCTAAATAGTTTATTTTAGTCTTTAGACTGTATATATTTGGTACATAGATAATACATATACATCTTCTAAATAGTTTCTTCTGTCTAGACTGATCTTTCAGTGTTGTGTAATAATACATACTGATACAACTTTGAAATTGTTTTGCATTGAAATATTCGTGTAGTTCTATCAACGTGCATGTTACCTAAACGTTACATTGAAATATTCGTGTAGTTCTATCAACGTGCATGTTACCTAAACGCTACGTTGAAATATTCGTGTAGTTCTATCAACGTGCACGTTACCTAAACGCTACATTGAAATAGTCGTGTAGTTCTATCAACGTGCACGCTACCTAAACGCTACATTGAAATATTCGTGTAGTTCTATCAACGTGCACGCTACCTAAACGCTACATTGAAATAGTTGTGTAGTTCTATCAATGTGCACGTTACCTAAACGCTACATTGAAATAGTCGTGTAGTTCTATCAACGTGCACGCTACCTAAACGCTACATTGAAATAGTCGTGTAGTTCTATCAACGTGCATGTTACCTAAACGCTACATTGATATAGTCGTGTAGTTCTATCAACGTGCACGCTACCTAAACGCTACATTGAAATAGTCGTGTAGTTCTATCAGTGTGCGTGTTACCTAAACGCTACATTGAAAGATTCGTGTAGTTCTATCAGCGTGCGTGTTACCTAAATGCTACGTTGAAAGATTCGTGTAGTTCTATCAACGTGCATGTTACCTAAACGCTACATTGAAATATTCGTGTAGTTCTATGAGCGTGCATGTTACCTAAACGCTACATTGAAATATTCGTGTAGTTCTATCAGCGTGCATGTTACCTAAACGCTACATTGAAATATTTTTGTAGTTCTATCAACGTGCATGTTACATAAACGCTACGTTGATATATTCGTGCATGTTGAATTAGAATATAATTTTAACAATATATTGGATTCACATAATGCCGGTACTTTCCGTTGAGACCCGGAAGCATCAAGCTCCATGCTGCTGGGAAATCAATGTCTATTATTATTTTAGTCAGATGATTATTGGCACAAATAACTACTCCCCTGTAAAATAACTGATCGGGTAGTGTGTTGCAATGTAAATGACAGCTTTCAAGTTGGTTCTCTGTGTGTTGTAAACTTGAAATGACAGATTTACATAGTTTCAGAAACTAGTAGTCCACTGTGTATGTTTGGTGGTTTAGGTGGAGGTGTTATAATGGTGATTTTGATCGCTTTGTTAACTGACATATTTACATATTTTGAAAAACTGATGGTCCACATAGTTTACATGATTGATATATTTTATTGGTTAGCTGGAGTTATAGCTGTGATTGTGGTGGTGTTTCCCCTGTGGTTTAGCTGGAGGTGATATACCAGTGATTGTGATCGCTTTGATAAATACCATATTTACACATTTTCAGAAAGTGATTGTCCACATGATTTATGGGATTGATATATTATGAGGTTTAGCTGCAGTTATAGCCATGATTGTAGTTTTGTTACTAATTGTCTGTGTTTTTTTATATGTTCACACACTGATAGTCCAGTGTGTAGCTGGTGGTTTAGGTGGGTGTGTTATAGCGGTGATCCTGACCATTGTTGTTAATTGACAGTTGTATATATTTTCAGAACCTGAGGGTGAGCGATTGTCTGGCTCAAGTACAGGTGCTATGTCTGCTATATCTGGAATTGTGATCGCTGCTGTATTGGCTGTTGTTATACCCACTGTTTGGATAATTTAAAAGGTAATTAAATCCTATAGATAAATGCTATTTGTACAACATTGAGTTAACTGACACTTTGGAAACTGCTTCATATTTTGTTTTACCACATTGGTGTTTTACATTACCTAGAATTGTGTTTGATTTTGCACATCTGAAGAAAGATCGTACAGATGATGTTGTATATGAACACTTTTTCATGGAAATTCAAGACAAGTAACATGATTACATTTCTGTTTATACAGATGGATCACGGGATGGGAATAGTGTGGCTTGTGCTACATTTATTCCATCAGACGCAATCATTTCCATGAGACTGTCTAACTCGGCTTCAGTTTTTAGTGCTGAAGTTTGGGCTGTAATTAAAGCCTTGGAAGAAATCAAGGTTTCGACTGCATCCAGATTTATTATTTTTACCAATTCACTTTCGTGTCTCCAAGTAATATCAAGCTGGAACATCCCTTAATTGGGACGGTGATATGAATGTGTGTCTTTGTATCCATTGCCAATAAATATATTTTATTTTGTTGGGTGCCCAGCCATCTTTGTATCATGGGCAATGAAAATACAGATTATGCTGTCAAGTTTGTTTTGGATTTGCCTCATGCTAGGGTGGGCACACCTTATACCAATTTTAAACATAGTATCAACCAATTTATCTGCTTGACTTGACAACATGAGTGGGACGGTGCGGTTTTGAACAAGCTTCGTGCTATCTTGGGAGTGGCAGTCCTCCTATAGACTGCAGGGAGGATGACATATTATATTGTTTCGTGCTCGCATCAGTTATACTTGACCCATTCATTTATTTTGAAGAAGGATCCAACATCTCAGTGTGAGCACTGTCAGTGTACTCTGACGGTGTGCCACATTTTGAAGAAGTTTCCTCATCTTACAGAAACTCGAAAAAATACATTTCGACACATAAACGTGATGGAATCATTTCGATTCCATCCATAATTTGTATTACAATTTTTAACGGTACTGATTTTCAATCTAAATTTTAATGTTACATATCTGTGGTATTTTTATTTTTACGGTTATATACATTGTGTTTTAATTTAAATGTTGAATTTGTACATTTGACATAGTTTGACACTAAATAGCCAATGTATATTTCGTGCTGGGGTGTCGTTAAACATTACTTCATTAATTCAGTCCATGTTATTAACAGTACATGCTAGTAAATCTGGCTAATTAGTTCTTTGATGTTTTAGTTTTTTTGGTTTGCAAATCCACATTTTGTTAGCACCATGTTTATTTAAAAGACAAAACCATTATAACTGCAGTGTTTTCTAGATCGACATGACTATTTAAAGGACAACACGTGTATTATTACAGTGTTAGAAATAAATATAAAATGTGAAAGTTATAAAGTCCTAATCCACAACAGTCCACTGCATGTACTATTTACAACACATGATAAGAAACAGATGTAAAATAGTTACAGGCATTATTTACAAACCAGAGACGTGATAATAGTCGGAGCGGGCAGCATAGGCCAGTGGTACAGTGCCCGCCTGATGTGCGGTCGGTCTAGGATCGATCCCCGTCAGCTAGCCACTAGGGTTTTTCTCGACATAACTATTATGTCCGACGCCGATATAACCGTAATTCTAATGTGTTGAGTGTGTCGTTAAACAAGCACAAAATGATAATAGTCGGCAAATAATTTATTATCATCTGTTTATTTTGGTTATCATAACACACTGGGCTTTTGTCATGTATGGCTGGGAATAAAGCATAGATTATGTTTCTTTACAGCGTAAAGTATACCAAGGTGATGATGGACTAAACGGACAAACGACCAAAAACAAAGATGAATTTGAAAACCCTGGCGTCTAAAATATTTTCAAGATAGTGTCAGAATACTAGAGAGAAAGTGGCTATGAATGTCACAATTAAACATTATTTCTCTTGTGATTAAAAGTATATTAATTATGTTTTAAAGCGATCCTATTTGAAACTGATCGCTGTTTCTCTTTTGATTTAAAAATATATTAGTAAACACACTTAGTAAAATATGACTTAAATGCATCCTATATGGAACTCGACATTTTTTGGGCTCACACTGTTGTGGTCCTAGATGGGACCCCTATATTCGACAACATCATTCCACCAGTGAGTATGTGTGCCATTTTCATCAGTGATATTGTTCAGGTAGATATAAATAACTGTTGCCAAACACCTGTGCAAATGTTTAGCATACCAATGTGTATTATAAATTACTATTGTTTAACTTTTTTGTGTGAAATGGGCTAATTCACTAGCGAGTTGTCGTCATTAACGCATATCGTCAAATGCTTACTAACCAGTTAGAACAAAGCTCTCCATTTTGTAATGCCGAGCAGATACTAGCAGGCACTTCATAGCAGCCAAGTGCGCTAGCAACCAGTTTTAGCAGACCTGCATGGCGACGTTCCATACACCGGACTCCTACACCTTTTATAATGTGTGTTGTGCGGTGGTCTATACTAGTTGGACATCCTATACTACCGTAGTACAGAACGATTTTTAAAGTAATACTTCAGATATTATAACAGTGCTTAATAAAACGGTTAACTTGTATTTATATGGATATCAGTAACAATAAGACTGTCAAAATTAGTATTGGTTGTTATTTTGTTTTTGTATTGTTTTGTATATAAAGATACTCTTTAAGACTCTAAAATTCTTAAGTTGTAGTGAATAATAAAAATTAGCATAACAGTGTGTTTAAAAGTCTGAAATAACAATCGAAAGGGGTAAGAGTCCGATGTTTAGAACGTCGACATGAGTGTTTGCTGAAATTGGCTGCTAGCGTAATTACCTGCTAGAAATTGACTGCTCGGTTTTTGTAATGCAACAATAGCCGAACCGTACTATATTTAGCGCAGTGGGCGCCCGCCAAAAGTGTTCCACTTTCAAAATACCGGGAAAAGCCAGTGTAGTGAAACCAATTCGGAGTGTGGCGTTTTATATGCACCAAACTTATTGGGATTTTGTGTTCTATATGCTTAATAATAATAATATTCCAGGGAATGCCGCTTTAAAATATATTTATTGCCCCAGACATTTATAAAATTAATGACAGGATTTTAATATGTAATAAAATAGAAATTAAACAGAGAGACCGAGAGAAAAGGAGAAAAAGAAATTATATTTCCAAATATAGAAAACGAACGTTATTGGCTTTTAGGATTAAAAAACAAACAAACACACTAACAGTATGTGTCTTATATTGGAGTTATTTTTAGCTATTGAGGCTAAATTTAATTGTTTAGACATGTTTGCCAATGTGCCCAGTTTTCATCAAACTCTTTATGTGAACAGTTGTATAGAGTATGTAGTTCTCTGTAATGTATTTGTAATTACATTTTTAATTCCAGTTATATGAAGTTTATTATTTTGAAGTTTTGTTGCAATGTTTCTGGTTGTTGATTACAAAAGTTACAATACTAGAAACAATATACTTTATTTTATATAAAAACCACTTTGTTGGTATAAGCCTATGTAAAATGTGGTACTGAAACCATAGTAGAATTGGGTCTTTCAAAATCATAAATAGAAGACTATAATACTTTGCCCATTTTGAAGTAGGAAAACTGCATCCTTCACGAGAATATTCCAGTTGTGATGTAGGAACTACAGTAGCATTATCCAGTGTTTTATGTATTTATCTACTTCCAGATTTGTTTTTCGCAAGAATCTTTATTTTCGAAGGGAATACTCGATGTTTAAGCACTTCGTATGTTTGTTTATATAAATGTATTTTGCTTCGTATAAATAATTTGATTTCACATATTAAAAATGCATATTCTCAAAAAATGTATTGTATATTATATTTTGTATTAAAAATGTTATAATCCATACATTGCCTTTGGCTATCTAGTAAATCATATAAACATATAGTGCCTTTGTATTTTATTGAGTAAGAAAAATATTCAGCATAATCTCATGTAAGATAAATTACCATTATCAAATATTTTCTATGCAAGCAAACCCAAATTGGCCAACCTCTAAAATTGTCCAGGTCGGTTCATTGATTAATCAAATGAAACTTGATTGTGTTACACTGGCTTTCAACACAAAGACAAACGCAGTGTGTAAAGGTTCTTTATTTGAAAGAAGGGTGTTGTTTTAAACCCTATACTATTTATCCAAATATACATACCAAGGAATTTAATTAATGCTATACACTATATATTATCTCATATTTATTGATAAAGTCCACAACTCTTTTCATAAAGTTCAGCATAATTTAAGGTTAAGCTATACAATATAAATATTTACAATACAATATAATAAAAACTAAGCTTCTGTTTACAAGTATATTAACTGCACGTGCATTAAGAATACTGCACGTGCATTAAGAATACTGCAAGGGTCTTAAGAATGTACCGAGTGTAGATATCAGCAGCTATAAAACAAATAAAACACTTATAAATCACCACCCATATCTGATATACAAAAATATTGAAACACAGTACTCTTCTATTTGTTAAGTACAAGCTAAGCTAGTATAATAATATATATCAAATAAACGCAATTACGCCATTACTCGCCTTATTATACACTGATTATTACATTTATTCCCCTATATATAATCTTAATCCAAATTAAAGACACACAATCATGGATTTAGTGGGCCTTATTTCTCCAAATATGGATTATAAATGGAAATTATATTCATTTTGAATATCAAACCTTGTTACTGTATGATCCAAAACATTTTAATTGAACTACGATCGGGGGGGAATTCCATAACACGCTTAATTTCTTAAAGTTAGAACTCTTCACGTTTATAAGTTAAAATATTATGGCAAAATAGACTCGTAGTGATGAGGCTATATACCGCTATACGACAACCGTATAATGTCATTTTGAATTTTATATAAAAGACCGCCGTGTATAGAGACTTGGCAAATGGGGGCCGGCTATACACATGGCAAATAATACAAACATATATTATTTATTTCATAACGAAAATAATTGCAAATACGCTGAAATAAAATAATAAACATTCAGAACATGAATTCACCATTTATTATTATTATTATTATTATTGTTACTATTATTGTTATTATTATTATCATTATTATTATTAAATTGTTTTGACTGGTTCGCAAAGTGGTCATTCGGTTTAATGTATAGCATAAACAGAAAAAGAAAAAAAGAAAAAAGTGTACTGTCGCATGTTTTGTCGTCCAAAGGTTGGGTTTGATTAGTCAAATGAAAAGTCAGCTGGACATGAGCTCCAACGGGCTGTTGTTAGATCCACATTTTAATTATATTGAATTATTACTTAACCCAGTTGAATACAGTTCTAAGTGCAGGGACAAGTTCATCCCAAAAAGGTATAGTAGAATAATAATAATAATAATAATAGCAACAATAATAATAATGTTCTTTATTATTAATATTAATTTGTATTATTATTTATTTTGATAGTACTGTACGGGCAATATTATTCATATGTCTATGGAAAACGTACACAAATAGGTCCGCTAAATCCATGTAACTCCCCGGCCTTCGTATATATAGTAACATCGTATATAACAATTGTGAGAGAGAGTGTTTAATAAACTACTTCACAGATTAAACACTAGTATTAATGTATATGTATAATTCTAAAATATGTAATCTAAATAAATTATATTTAATTGCTTTAGTGTATAACATTATAATTGCTTATTAATTACATCTAATTTTATGCAAGTTAATAAATCAGTGCAAATTAGAAAAGATAAAGAAAACTAACCTCAAAGATTTCAAGAAGGCATCTATTTCAGAAAATGAAAAGCATGTCCTTTCTGGTCAGGTGAATTAAAAAAAATCATTACTCACCTGTTGGCTTAAACATATCAGTATGTAGGTGAGTACTGGTCAGTGCCAAAGGTCAGTATTCTAAACATGAAACAAGCTACACTAACTGCCCTAAAGTATTGACCCTTAATTAAAACCCAGTGTATGCGTGTATTTTGTACAGTTCAGTGCAATAGCTTAAAATCGTAAAACATTCACCTGATTACATTTGCAACTGACTGACACTCTACTCTGTCCCAGATAAAGTTGTTTCGACGCATGCCATGATCCATCTTCTGTATTTAGTGTTGTGTAATTGTTTAATGACCCCTTTCAAGTGAGTTACTGCTGTAAGCATCTAAATAATATCGTTGGGTTAAGATGCCAAGTTGGACAAGAACACATTTAGATACTTACTTGAAGTAGTTAGCCCTGCAATGATGCCAATGTAAATGTGTGTTTCTTTGTTTGTTATCAATTTGAAAGTTCACTTGTTCAGCAGCAGCTTTGTTTCCCGCTCTTTTTTCTTCTTTTTTTTTTAGCAAAATACAAGTTAACAAATATTTAAGTAATACATGTTTCCATGACAATAAACAATATAATGTTGGTTGTATATACATGTATTATAGTAATCATCTGTTGAAGATCATCTCCTGTCTCTGAAAGCAGTAGAGTACCATCAGCATAAATTATAACAAATAGAAACAACTATCTTCACATGCATATAGTCACAACATCCCTTAATTCAGTGATTGTATACATACTTTATGTGCATACAAAATAAACAAATTGATAATGTTTCACCTTGCATCAGTCCAGCATTGCAGTCAAATGATGATTGGTATTCTATATAAAAACAAACAAAAAACAAACACAAAACATTCTATAGGACATTGGTGACACTTATACGTATGCGCATTTTACACAAACGACCTACTAATACTCTTCTTGTTATTTGCAAATTAAAACTACAAGTTTTCCATTGATTCTATGTACATACTATTGTTCGAATAATCTCATATTATAATTTAACAATACAAACATTCAAATGGGCGTAAATAATCTAACAATACACGACCATTTACAGTAATTGTGGAGCTAATTGCGGGACGGAACGTTTGGTTCCCATTTCAAGGTGATGTGTACTGTATATTATTATTCAGGAAAACACAGACATATAGTTCAGCCTGCATAACCATTGTGTTTCATTGCGAGAATTTGGGATTCATTATATTTAACATGATTCAAAGATATTACATTTGTATATGCATGTTGTTTACTTGCTAAAATGTTGGGAGTTCATTGAGTGTTAATTTTTTGTTGAATTTTCTTGTATTATTATTTATATAGGCCTCACTAATGAGGCTTTGTATCATTATATCATAGGTGTTATATATGCAAATAAAATTAGTATTTCCGACTGTTGTCTTCCGGCTTGTTGCACAAAAGTTGTATATACTCGGCGTCACTATTGAGGGGTCGCTCATATTGTTATCACTAGACATGTTAATGCCCATCCAATACACTAATTATGAAACAAGTAATGTATGACCTTCGTGGATTAGGCCCAGAGTGAAGTTGATAAGTAGCATTTGGATTTCAATATGAGTAGTGATACTAAATATTAGCACAGTGAATATTAACAACAACAAAAAAGAAGAAAGAAATGTTATATTTAGCGACGCACTCAAAGCATTTTATTTACAGTTATATGGCATCAGACATGTGGTTAAGGACCACACAGACTTTGAGAGGAAACCCGCTGTCGCCACTTCATGGGCTACTCTTTCCGATTGGCAGCAACATATCTTTTATTTGCACTTACCACAGACAGGATAGCACACACTATGGCCTTTGTTGAACCAGCTA
>JAECMU010089929.1:0-24768 GCA_016106625.1 Dracogyra subfuscus
AACAGGATAAAGCCGATATCAAGCGTCATTAACTGGTTATTATCTTTATCCTGTAACCCAACAAATTTTGGAGTGGACAAGTATTTTTATCACTGTTTTAACAAACTTGTACAAGTCAGCAATTTCCATAAACCTTTCTGTGACGTTTGTACGTAATGTCACAACATGCTAGTTCCCTGTGTACGTGACGTCAAAAGTCATAACATGCTAGTATACTGTTATGACTTTGCTTTAACAAGTCATCATAACAGGCCAGTAGGAACACTGGTTGCAGGATAAATATCATTTTCTATAGGAGGTGAAAGATAATGCAGTAGAGACATGTAGAACTGCTCGTGCGTTAGTAAACTAGTCTGAGAGTGGCAGTCCTCTTTGTGGCAATGCAAGACGGATGGAATAAACTTTGTAGTGATGCAAGAGGGGTGAACTTCCCAGCTAATGATTCCTTCAGGAGTGGCGGTTCTCCTAGATAGAGATCCATGGAATCACCCACTCTTTTGCCAAATTCAACTCTGCTTTGTGCAGAGATATATGGCCCTGATCATGTATTACGGTTGTGTCATTCAGATTACCTTGAATGTTCCATCAATTGCCTTAAAACTTGTATCACAAAAGAAAAGTTAACCTATGTAGTTTGATGGTAATTTGTAAAGAATTTTTGTTTTAATTTACACTGCACTTTTACCACCAATAAAATGTTATTTGAGACTGTATGGGTTTAAAATTTAATGAATTACTATGTTTTTATTTGATTTTATCTTTATTATGTTGGCGCTGTCAGTAGAACATGGTCTATGTCTTCTGCTGCCAGATCTGCAGACATAGACGCGGTGTGTTTTGTCACATTGTTTCTTGTTTTAACTAGTACCATGCTCACCAGGCACTACAATCAATGGTCGCCCAACGGACTACCTTTTTAAAATTCTTAGTCGCCCTTAGCCAATAAAGGTCACCACGGGTGACAGCTAATTTTCAACCCTGATATTTTATGCCATGTATGTATTTTCTATTTGTTCATAAATGTACATATTAAAAATTCTATATTGTTTGTACCCTAAGACTTCAGGGAAAATTAGTGTTTGCTAACTGAGCTACCTTCACTACGGAAAATAATGTTTGACTTTCATCTTAATTAATTTCATAAAGAGTTTTTAACATCTCCTTCATGATTAATAAAATAATAAAAATGCCAATACTAGTTGCTCTTATTTTATGAATTAGTTTAAAAAGAAACATGAAAAATTGACTGTACATGTAAATAAACAAATGATCACAGGAATACCTCAATAAACTGTTTCTCTTCTTCATCTTTCTTGATTTTCAGTTTCTTCACGATAGCTCGGAGAGATCCTGAAGGCGATTCTTTGTCCCAAATCCTGTTGAAACCAATGTAATAAATAAATTAACCTCTACTCCAGACATACGAGTGGAATCGTAAAAATCTAGATACATGTGTATTTTAGTAGTCGTCCATTTCATAATCTTACTTAAGCTTCGATCCCAACAACAGGGATTCACAGAAGCATTAAATCTTGCTGCTAAATTCTTAGTGTGAGAACCATCTGTGGCTTGCTCATTGGGTTTCTCATTGGCATGCCTTAGTTTAGGCCAGAGACTGAGAGCCCATATGGCTCACTGATGACAAGTCAGTGGTTTCGGTTTTTAGTCTCAGTTCAAATAATTCTGCTACAAAATTAAAAGCCGAATATTATTCCTTCAACTGACAGCTATAACGTTGTATCCAATGGCATCAAACTGCCAATGTTAAAGTGGCTGACCTATGGCAAATCATATCACAGCGACAATTCAAAATGAAGGAAATGTTTTATTTAACAATGCACACAACACATTTTATTTAGGGTTATATGGTGTCGGTTAAGGACCACACAGATACTGAAAGAGGAAATCTGCTGTCGCCACTTCATGAACTACTCTTTTCGATTAGCAGCAAGGGATATTTTACATATACTATCCCACAGACCAGATAGTACATACCATGCCTTTGTAACACCAATTGTGGAGCACTAGCTAGAACGAGAAATAGCCCAATGGGTCCACCAGGCATCGAGTGGGAGTTTTACCACTGTGCTAAGTCTCACCCCTCAATTACCATCAGTGTCATCGTGAGTGTTCAGACAGCAACCGACTTCCTTACAAAAACATCAAACAAAACTAAAACAATCAACAGACCAGCTTACACATTGTCAACCGTGACTGGTGATGAGGTGGCCACAACCTTTAGCTCATTCTTCTCGGCTTGTAGAAAGTAAGTTCTTGTAAAACTGGTTTTCAATGTCTGTTCAAGATCACGCTGTGACCAGCAACTGTTGATGATGTTGGAACAGGCATTACTGAATGTGGCCGACGTAACTTGCGGAAAACTGGCAAGATACCTGAACACACTCACAATATCTGCTGCCTGGAAATAGATTTTAATGAAGCATTAAACCAAATCTTGTTTATGACTTTCAGTTATGGTACGAAATGGCTTGGGTACGAAATGACTTATTTCAATGGTACAAAATGATCAGGGTACGAAATAACCAGGGTAGGAAACGACCAAATTAGGTACGAAATGACTATAGTACGAAATGACCACGGTACGAAGTGACTAGCAACCATTTGGAAATAATATAGATTTTTCTGCTGACATAGTTCATTTTAATAAGAGTTAATAAATGTCAATGGTTTTTAGACTAATAGTGGTCATAATGACAAAGAAGCACTGTTAAATATAGCGTACCTGCTTTAAAACCATACTGAACTTCAACCTGTCAATCTACCAGATCTGTCCTTGATTACCTGACCACTTGTTAAGTTGTTATACATTTGTCATCTACGATTGAGATTATCGAGATTAAACATAAAATGGCCGCTCCCATGAGGAGGGTGATTTTGTCAAATTTTGTAAAGATATGCACGAATACTCATGGTAATAGCAAAATATATAGTTTATGAATTTGGTGTGTAATTCTGTTTGAAACATGGATTTCGTCTGTAAGATGTATGTTGCTATGACTGTCCGATTTCAGCACTGGTCTTATGAATCCCCGAAACTAGACGCCTAACCTTGAAAAACATAATTTTTTGTAGTTTAAAAAAAATTCACATTAACCATTAAATAAATATCTCTGCCCACCTCACCTTTCTAGCTATATTGCGGGCAGCATAGCCCAGTGGTACAGTGCCCGCCTGATGCGCAGTCGGTTTAGGATCAATCCCTGTCAGCTAACCACTGGGTTTTTTTCTCGACATAACCATATGATCGATGCCGATATAACCGTAATTATCATGTGTTGAGTGCGTCGTTATTTTTTTATTTTTAAATAAAATAATAATCTAGCTATATAAGAGTTCCATGTGTATAGGCTTCATTCATTATATAACTAAGGGGGAACTGGTGGAACACTTTCTATATACAATAAATAATGGATCAAGATCACTGATCATACTACAGGTGATGCGCCAGTTCCGGATCACTTCAAACTAAATTTTGAATGCTGTCAACCAATGCAAGTATGACGTAAAAAGAAATGCATGGTAATAAAGACAGTCAACACATGGTTGAAAATTAGCAGTCGACCGTGGCAACCTTTATTGTTTAAGGGCGACTAAATTTTGTTTAAACTAATTAAAGATACTCCATTGGGCGACCATTGATTTTAGGGTCTGGCAAGTGTGGTGCCAGTTAAAAACGAAACACACTGAATCGAATGTGATGAAACATACTGTGTGTGTGTGTTGGAGCGAACTACAAATCTGGTAGCAGACGACATAGATCATGAAATAAGAACAGATCAGATCTAAAGGCTTGACACGATGACATAACCATACAAAGATTACTGTACTAAACAGTATGTTTTTATGCTTTGTAATAAAACAAATACATTGTAGATTTTTATAAAAAAAAAATTCACAGATTTATTTTGTTTTTGATATTTATTTTATTAGTAGCCTACTACTGAACAGGGGTTTCCCCAGGGCTGTTAGGCGTAGTGGCCCGCTATCCCTTGATCAATAAAGTAAGCGCTTTGACGGTGCGGAAGTGCCTTACGTCAAAAGCCGTTACGCCTTGATTTCAAGTGCTTTAGAAAATAATGACCACAAGTACGAGCGTGCCAGTTGATTACCGTGATTGCAACAGAATCTCCAGCACTACGATCGGTAAACAAACGTCCTCATTGCCTAACAATGGACCGGTTGCTCGATCACATTATGGTGTTAATTGATGTCTGGTAATTTTACACGCTGTCTCCTGGGCCGCTAATCCGCCAGGAAGGAGCCTAAGTGTAACGGGATTCCCGTGCAGTGCAATCAAGTTCAAGGCCGATCAAAGAAGATGCCACATAACACTAACAGAATATACTGTACCAGTTAACTGAATAAACGATAGGTGAAGCACTTTTTAAAAGTAGATCGATCCCCGTCAGCTAACCACTGGGGTTTTTCTCGACATAACCATATGTCCGACACCAATATAACCGTAATTATATAATTTATAATGTGTTGAGTGCGTCGTTAAACAAAAATAAAAACAATTTTTTTTTTTTTTTAAAGTACAGCTAAGTTGGCAATCAAATATTTCTATCTTAACACCCCTTCCCACAACTCCCACACTGAAAACATCCAAGGTTCACGCTGTCGATAGCCAAATTAGCTATTGGCTAATTAAAAATTATATTTAAAAAATAAATAAAAAGGCTAATAAAATTTGCAAGTGGATAAAATTTTGGCTAAACCATTTTCTATCTTCTGATGTGAACAAACGGTTACATAATCTATTCGACAGCTCAAACATAATAATAATACCAAATATTCAATTAGCATAATAGCGATCTCACGACCGGTAACGAGAAAATCCAGAATACAGCATAGGCGTTATGATGTTTATTTTAATAATCATCGTTATTAATTTTAACGGAATGCATTCGACATGTATGATAGCAATGTGACGGTAGTTCAGTGTCTGGAAGATCTGTAACTTGTTATTTTAACTTTGTAAAGTCTTTGTAAAGTAATAAAAACAAACCGGCAATGCATGTCAGTTTGAATACACATGCTAGTTTAGGGCCGAATGACGTGTAGGCTATCCCAAGAGCCGAGTTCAGACAGATCGAGCGAAAACAAAATACTCGCTACACTGGTTTATGCGCTTCACGTTAAACCAAATGGACACAACGAACACCAATCAAATAGTTCGCGAACGTTAGGAAGAACGTTCGTTGGCTGAACTGAGGTAAGCTCTCGACGCAAATATAAGTCACGCTGCAGAGTCAGCTGACACCCACGTGTCAAGAGGCTTCGTTGCGAACATTGAACAATACAATTGCACAAAAGTAAATCTTGATGTAAATTTGTAGAAAAACAATAGTTGTTTGCATCAATGAATGTCATTTATTTCCTTTGTCTTTGTTAATTGTGTACCTACACATGTATGGTCGAGAGATCGCAATCGCAGAAAATGAACATGCAGTATTTATACAAATTGCAGTTAAACGTACACTGAATTAGTTTACAATAATTATATTTGTTAGATAATGTTAGATATATATTTGTAAGACTGTGAGATGACATTTAATAAATTAGCTGGATTTTAAAAAGACCGTAAATTTTAATTTTATTTTCAGATTTAAAAAAAAATAATGTTTTTTTTATTATATATATAAATGGAATATACTGTGAATATACAAGCGGAAATCACAACTAGCATTTAACACAACGCTGAAATAACAGCAGTAACATGACACAAATTATGAACTTGTTGGGGGTGCGGAATTGATGGGTTACTTTAAAAAAACTACAACATTTAACAGTTTTTAACCCACTACCCAACTTATTTTGGCTTCATTTGTGTTATACTGATGCTAAAAATGTAAGCGCCTTAAAAAAATCCTGGGGAAAGGCCTGCAGGAGCATTTACAATATCTTAATTAAACGCACACATTTGCATGGACCAACACAAATACACATACACAAACACATGCACGCAGACACACACAATCAAATGAGCCATTCACAAAATAGTGGATGATTCCATGTATCTCAATCTAGCACCTCGCTTATAGGACAGCCACTTCTGAGGACATCCTTTACTAGAAATCCCATCTCTTTTGCATTGCCACAAAGAGGACTGCCACTCCAAGATTAGTTTACTAAAGTGCCTTTAGTATCTTTATACTGCATTATATTTTACTTCAGAGACAATAAGAGATTAAATAAACTGTGGCAATGCAAGAGGGGGTAACATTTCCAGTAAAGGATTTTTTTGGGGCTGGTGGGGGGAAGTGACATAACCCAATGGTAAAACGAGTGGTTGGTCTGGAATCGATCCATTGGGCTATTGGGCTATTTCTCGTTCCAGCCAATGCATCAAGACTGGTATATCAAAGGCTGTGGTATGTACTACCCTGTATGTGGAATGGTGCATATAAAAGATCCCTTGCTGCTAATCGAAAAGAGTAACCCATGAAGTGGTGACAGCAGGTTTTTTCTCTCAATATCTGTGTGGTCTTTAATCAAATGCTGATACCATATAATCATAAATAAATGTGTTGAGTGCGTCGTTAAATAAAAAATGTCCTTCGATTTCCTCGGCAGTGATTGTCCTATAGATTAGACTAAGTGTGCACACATGTGCGTTTAATTGGGATATTGTAAATGCTACAGTAGTAGGCTACTAATAAAATAAATATAGAAAGAAAAATAAATCTGTGACCAAAAAAACCCCACATCCCCAATTTTTATTTTGTTTTACCAAAATGTACAATGTCAATGAATCGTATTACAAAGAATAAAAAGGTACTTATTGTTTATTACAATCAGTAATATTTGGATGGGTATGTCATCATAATTTGATGTCACTAGATCTGATCTGTTCTTATTTCATGCAGATCGCTTAAAACGTAAAATAATACCGATAACAAAATCATGGGTCTCCCAATAGACTAAATTTGTAAAATTCTTAATCCCCCTTAGCCAATAAAGTTCGCCATGGGTGACTGGGAGACTGCTAATTTTCAACCCTGATTTATTTTTAACAGTTTTCTTTTGTTTTCCCACAGGTTTGTCTTGCTGCAGAATAGTAAGACATGCCAGCAGCTACAGGTAGATATTTCTAATTGCATGTAACTATTGGTTATTTGATTGTAGAACTTTTGGTTTTAAAACGTAAACAGATATAATGTCGCATAATGCATACTAAACAGTAATGTATGTTGTTGAACATTGTTTTTCCATTGTTAAACCATTGTTTAAATATATGTTTTGGATTGGGGTGTTTTCAAACTAAATTTCCTATCATTTGATTTATATTTAGACATATACATAGTACTTAGTTGTATTTGTATGGGATGTTGGTTTGTGTTGTATATATGTATTTTCCATGGTTAGGTACCATCAAAAATGGTTAAATAATAAAAGGTGCATAGATATACTTAAGATTTTAATTTGTATGTGTGTTATTTGTTCAGTTAATGGATTGATTTATAAAGTGTTTGTTGAGAATATGCAAATCCAGCAGCATGTTGTCCAGTACCTGCGATAGCAAATGAAAAAATGTTATATTAATATGTGTGGGCCTATTGATTTAGAAAGAATTAAAATTGATCCAGATTTTGTTAAAATGCTTCATGTTGTTTTTCATCTGTTATCTATGTAACATTGTTTTTATTTTCTAAAGAGTTCCACAAGTTGGTTTGTCACCTGATGGCAGTACTGTGGTATGCTGGCATCCAGAACCAGACTTCCCATATGAACACACACAGGTAATATGGTATATATTTGTAATGTACATTGCATTTTCATCGATCTGTCCATTCCATCCATTTGTCCATCCATTAGTCTGTCCACCTGTTCTATCTGCCTGTTAGTCCATCAGTTTCACTCACCCATTCATCCATCTTTTTAATGCAATTTGCTTTTTTTAAATTATAAAATAAATAAAAGTTTGCATCCATCAGAATTGTTATTTGCATTTGGCAAGCATGCGAGTACTTTCTGCACCCATCAGTTTACCCATTGATGCATTATCCACCCATCTACTCATCTGTCTCTAACTCTTTTGAGATAGCTGGAGGTGTGTCTAAGGTTTTTTTTCATAATTTGCCTAAAAGCTAATTTTGGGAGTTGATATACTGATGGAAATAAATAAAGGATTACACAGAATGACAGATAACAATAAGAAATAATGACTGCATCAAAAATCAATTCATATTGTCAGCAGTTGACTGGGAACATATAGGCAGCACATTCAACACTACAGACATTCAATCCCACGTTACAACTTGGTATGAAATATAGACATTACTACGCTAGTAGTGATATAAAGTTGGTCTACAATTTTATGTGTTCCCTTTTTTCTTTCCATCAGTGTATGTACATTTTCACAATATTTTTCTGCAACAGTATGATGTAACAAAGGTTACAAAGTAATTCAAGGTTGGTTAACTGTGTTCTTATGTGTGTTATGTCTTATTCAGGGTTTATAGGATGCAGTGTTGTTTTGTTTTGAATACTAAACTGATGTTAACAAACCAAAATACATTCTTGTACCCAGTATTTAATGAGATTATGTGATCAAGTTGTTTGTTTGTTTCCACAGCCGCTGCCAAGACATCACCGTGAAATGGCAGAGGTAAGGGAAAGCAGATAAGAAAGTTACCGTGAAACCTATGAATCTGTTTTGGGCTAAAGATTTGTCTCCCTAGAATGCAAGCAGAAAATTTACATTTTTATTTAAAAGGCATCAGACATATGGTTAAGGACCACACAGATGTTGAGAGAGGAAACCTGCTGTCGGCCACTTCATGGGCTACTCTTTTCGATTAACAGCAAGAGGTCTTTTATATGCACCATCCCACACACAGGGATTGGTCCCAAACCGACCGCATATTGAGTGGGCACTTTACCACTACATCCCACCACCTCATTTGATTGTGTCTGATTTTTTAAATTATTGGTATCCAGATTATAAAGTTTCATATGACATAGTAGTTGTTAACTTGTAGAAGATATTATGTTCCAGCATTACATCATTGTTATCAGGTTGGCATTGTAGCACTTCCATCCCAAATAAATAGGAGTAGTTTTTAATTGAAAGGTGAAAAAAACCTTTTTAAAATTTGCTGTTTACATTTGAATTTTAAGGACTGTTTTTTAAAGTTAACAAAAGAAAAAGAGGAATAATGAGTGGTTTGCATAATTTCCGTGTATCTTAAAATAAAGAAAGTTTTAAGAATAATAAATCCACTACCACTTGGTTTAAATCCTGGGAAATAATTTTCATATTTTACTTGCTAAAGTCAGTCTACTCTAGTAGACATCCTGACAAGTGAAACTTATTTCACTTGGACATAGACTTGATAATGACTAGGCATTTTGTATATTATGTTTAGAAGGCACCAGCATGTCATTACAGTCATGTTTTTTGGTTGTTTCTTGTAGGTGGTTTGTAATGTTTAAAGTTGCATTCTTCTTATGCAATACAAAATACAAAAAGATCATATTCTAATTTGAAATATTATTTTTTTGTTTATGTTCTTGAACAATAACATTTAGTAATACAAAATACATGTACTGATATAAAGTAACGTCATCAGATGTGACATTACTGAGTAACATTAGTTTTACATTCACCAAGAAATTAACAAACTTTAGTTGCTATGGCTGGACTAATGGGTTGTTACAATGTAATGATAATGATTTAAATTTCATTATCAATTGATTATTGGCGTTGTTTCCAGGGTGATTCTGTTCTAAAAGTCCAGTATCTGGTGGAGGAGCAAATCAAGTACCGATCATCAGGGCCGACAGACAAGGAATTATCCAACATGTTCTTCACCACAAAACATCGGTGGTATCCTAAGTAAGTAGTCTTTACACCAAACCACAAAACACTGGTGGTATCCTAGGTGGTATCCTAAGTAAGTAGTCTTTACACCAAACCACAAAACACCGGTGGTATCCTAAGTAAATAGTCTTTACACCAAACAACAAAATGCTGGTGGTATCCTAAGTAAGTAGTCTTTACACCAAACCACAAAACACCAGTGGTATCCTAAGTAAGTAGTCTTAACACCAAACCACAAAAGACGAGGGTATCCTAAGTAAGTAGTCTTTACACCAAACCACAAAACACTGGTGGTATCCTAAGAAGTAGTCTTAACACCAAACCACAAAACACCAGTGGTATCCTAAGTAAGTAGTCTTAACACCAAACCACAAAACACCGGTCGTATCGTAAGTATGTAGTCTTTACACCAAACCACAAAATGCTGGTGGTATCCTAAATAAGTAGTCTCTAACCAAACCACAAAACATCGGTGTGTGTGTGTATATATTTAACAACAAAATAACCAAAACAATTTAATTAATTTCTCCGAAAATAACTAAAACATAAGTACTAAGTTTTAAACTGTTACTTACGTATCTTTTTTTTAGTTACTGTTGCCCCTTGCTCGCCACTAGGAGGCCAGAGAGTTGAACAAGATATACAAAATTTGATGTGTGGGTCTTTCCATGTCAAACGTATCGCTTTTTTACCATTTTAGCTCTGACCCTCTCAGATTTTACTGAAACTTTAGGGGACTCAGACACAACATTTCAGCCAAAAATGTAGACCCATCAGTCAAACGGTTTCCAAGATAGAGGTCACCAAAGTTTTACGTAATTCATAAAAGATGAACTGGTTCATGATATTCGAAATGTGATAACTAGGCTACAGATTAAGCTAGGAAGGTAACTGAACTGTCATCATAAAGCTTTTAGAAGAACAAATGCCAATGAAATTGATAGCTCTAAAAATTATAATATATATTTTTAGACTGACCTTGACCGTGACCTGCCTGAAATGAGTAATAGCAGATTTTTTCCAAGATTTCACAAAACATAGATATATATGTGTAGAAAAGTACTCATGAAGTTCAGGATATGCATTCAAAGGGTTTCTGAGATAGAGCCAGTTATGTACACATGGGTGCTCATCACTTAACTGAATCACAGTACCGTATTTGACCAGAAATTAGCCCATGTCTTTGAATAAGCCCCCCTCCGTTTTGATAGCATTAAAAAAATTAGGCCTTCATTCGTAAATAAGCCCACTCCCAACTTCGTCACCTTATAAATAACACGAAATTGCAAGTTTGCTCAAAGTTCATTTAAAAGGTCATACCTCCTGCAGATAATTAAACACAAATGTAACACAATACTTCACACAACAGCTTTTTTAGCCAATTGTTAATAGTTCAAGTAAGCTGTAGGCCACCCTGAAAACACTGTTTCTAGTATTCATTTCAACATATATAGATTTTCATACTTTTATCCAATTAAGGTTGAAGTACGCTGTCCTGGGCACACACCTTAGCTATATGGGTTGTCTGTCCAGGACAGTAGGTTAGTTAATTGTTAGTGGTTAGTGAGAGAGAAGAGAGCGTAGTGGCCATAAACCCACTCATTGAGCGTTAAAACTCGCTGTGGGGTGGAACGGTAATCGGGTTGCAAACCCTATATCTACCAGCCTTATGTACGATGACTTGACTTAACTGAGGCTGGTTGTTTCCAGTAATGCTTTTTAAATCAGAATAATGATGAAACAATGTTATGTAACATACACAATTTTGGAGTCCTTGCTTTCTTCAAACTAGTAAAACAATATTGATAGTCTTCAGTATTGGGGAGTTGAAAGGTGATAGAAAAGATGTTGATGCAAAATCAAACAGCTGTTGTGGAGTGACAATTTGCTGATAATAAGGCCTTTGCATGCTAGCTTTTGCTACCAGTTTTTTCACTGTTCCACCAATACCATTACATGGACCCTATCCATGGGATGTAGAAAAAAAGTGTGTTGCTTTGCCTTTTTACTAAAAGCCTGTTTGTGGTAGCACATTTTAATGAAATTATTGCAGTTTTTATATTGTTCTCCACACCCATTTGAGAAGTATATATACTTTTCACTTGTGTGAATCTATTGCAAAGACACTTATGGAATAGGTTGACAGCAGTATTGTCATGAATGTTGCATTCAGAAATTATGACATAACTTACATGTGATGCTTTTTCTTGGAGTACAAAGGAATTGTTCTCCACGAAATCTGCAATAACTAGAAAATGTCCAGGCTGCAGCGACTCTTGGGTTTCTCTGAAGAAGGCAGATTGTTGCTTCCCAATAAAAACATGGTGTTGCAGTACCTTAAGATGTCTACAGAATTTATTCATAACGTCATCTGAACTCTGCCTCATTGTTTCGAGCATGAACAGTCAGTAGATATATATTGCTTATACTCTACTGTGTCAGTCATGTAACAGCTGCTGAAGACTTGTTTCAAATCCCAAAACGTCCAAGTGGGCAATCCCAAAATGAGTTTATTCTGATAATGCATTCTATTTAGAAATGAAATAATATGCCAAATACATTACACAATATTGTCTGTTCAATTTAAAAGTGACACCTGATGTAGATTAGTACTATTAATTGTAGTACATCAAGTGTGACTTTTAAGATTAATGGACTATTGTCTAATTTGTATACATAATTGGCTGTATGCCAGAAACCCTTTACGTGCACATCATGAACATCACACCCATATATATCTATGTTTCATGAACGTTTCAAAAACATCTGTGATTACTCATTTCAATGAGGTCAAGTCAATCTAAAAATATGTATTATTCTTTTTTAGAGCTTTCGATTTCATTGCAATTTGTTCTTCTAAAGAGCTTTATCATGATACTTGATGGTTCCTTGTTATCACATTTTTAATAACTTGGCTCTGCCCATTTTTTGATGAATTACGGTAGGTAAAACTTTGGTGATCTATATCTCAAAAACCGTTTGACCAATGTTTGACTTGGGTAAAATCTTGAATAAGGCACATATCAAATTTGGTATATCTTGTTCAACTCACTGGCCTCCTCGTGGCGAGCAAGGGGCAACGGTAACATTTTTATGTACTGGCAAACAAGAAAGAAATATGTACAAGATTGTTCCAAGTTTTATTTTCCTCCCATAATGTACCGCTTGACATTTTTCCTTTAATTCAAAGTGAAGATTGTTTCAAGTATTTCTTAGTTTCCATATGCTCAAAATAGATCACAGTACACGATTCGGGTGGGAAAACGTGATGGTAGTTGTTTTTCTTTTAATCCGACCGCAATTCGGATTTAATTCCATTCCGAGTAATTTTGCAAAACTGCTCGGAACATCGCTGATGGCATTGATCGTCCCTAGAATTAACTTTGGTAGTGCAGGTGGTATTCTAAGTAAGTAGTCTCTATACCAACCCACAAAACACTGGTGGTATCTTAAGTAATCTTAACATCAAACCACAAAACATTGGTGGTATCCTAAATAAGTAGTCTCTACACCAAACCACAAAACATTGGTGTTATCCTAAGTAAGTAGTCTTTACACCAAACCATAAAACATTGGTGGTATCCTAAGTAAGTAGTCTCTACACCAAACCACAAAACACTGGTGGTATCCTAAGTAAGTAATCTTAACACCAAACCACAAAACATTGGTGTTATCCTCAGTAAGTAGTCTTTACACCAAACCACAAAACATCGGTGAAATTTTGTGTATCATGTACAGTTTGACTTTCCTGGCAATTTACCCATTTTTGACAGAGTTTTGGCCCTTGACTTATAAGATATGATTTTTTTCTTCTGGTCTTCTGTTTTGCAATGCCTGAAGATTGAATTGTATTTTGAATATAGCTTTATCAATTACTGCTACTGATCAAGTTTAACATTTATGGTGATTTTCCCACTATTCAGAGGTTTGGCTCTTGAATTTAGGAGATATGAAAATTTTTTGGATCAGGTAGGGAACATGTTTTGCTTTAACAAAATGCTTTTTTATTTTGCTTTCACATTTTATATTTCAGGTCTGAAAAGAAGTACAAAAAACTGACACCCCCAAAAGACAGAGATCATATTTGAAGAATCTCACTGTTTGTTGTTTGCGTGTGTAAAATAAATTAGTATACAAATAAATAGTTCATGTTTCTGTTTTGTGTGCACATACAAATACAGTGTTATACAATATTAAGGAAGTAACAAATGTACTTTATTGTATCATTCTGCAGTAATGCCTAGAGTGTAAAATCTAATAATTCTGTACCCCATCAGCCCAAAATGGTGCCTAATGTGGGACTCTTATTCATGAATGTGGAACACTAAACATGTGTATAAAAACAACTAAGCTACCCACTGAAATGGTTATACATTGGTTTTTGTGTAATACTCTACTCCAGTAGAAAAAAGCAAATGATCGTTGGACATTGCTAGTAGCAGCACTTACTACAAACATGAGCAGGGGTGCAGAAAGAACTAGCCCACTCGCCAAATGAGAGTAAACATTCTGATGGACATATTTTAAAATGCAACTACCGTTCGGACTGTTGGAAACAAACTTGCGTCAATGTTATTCTGTTCATTACACCGGAATTCACACCTTTCAACACTGATGGAGCAAACTGGGAACAAAACACCTCTTTACAAAGACATTACGTAATCACAGATACCATAGCACGTTGGCAGTACACACAGCCGTTTGTCATCTTTGATTTTGTCACCAGCCAACAGCATCGTATGATGTCCAAGATTCCGATGTTGGCTAAATCTGTAGATGTGTATTGCTTTTGAAAATGTCTGTAGTCTCATTTAATTAAAGGATTAACTTCGAACAATCAAGTCTTAGTAGTTTTATGACATTTTGTAAATGAAGTAGGTACCAATCGATTAGATTGATAGTGAATGTGCCATGATTGATAATAATATACTTCGTATTTAATAGTGGTCTGTGATTAATCCCAGTCATTGCATGGGCCCATTGGGCTTTTTCTCATTCCAGCCAGTGCAGGGGCGGGACAAAGCTCAATGGTACAGCGCTCACTCGATGTGTGGTCGGTCTGGGATCGATCCCCGTCGGTGGGACCATTGGGCTATTTCTCGTCACAGCCAGTGCACCACGACTGGTATATTAAAGGCCATGGTATGTGCTATCCTGTCTGCAGGATGGTGCATATAAAAGATCCCTTGCTGCTAATTGGAAAGAGTAGCCCATGAAGTGGTGACAGCAGGTTTCCTCTCTCAATATCTGTGTGGTCCTTAACCATATGTTAGATGACATATAACCGTAAATAAAATGTGTTGAGTGCGTCGTTAAATAAAACATTTCATTCTTTCTTTCCAGCCAGTGCACTATGACTAGTAAATTAAATAATGTCTATTGATGCCAAATAGCTGATGATTAAAAAAATCAACATTGTCGAATGGTGTTGTTAAATAAAACAAATTGATATAACGACAAAGTGACCCAGAGACTAATGTGGTCGTAACAAAGTCTGACTGTATATCATTTGAAAGTGAAGACACTTTACATTATAATATTATTAATAATATATTAAGCAATAGACTGGTAGACCAGTAGAAAGTATTGCGGGCTAGTAAATTTTAGTTGGTTCTGGTCGTGCAGGCTAGCAAAAATGTTCCATTTCTGCATCCCAGCTCGAGGGGGGTTTAGAATGTTAGAATGGTAGCTGAGGTGCAGTGGATTGTAGGACCAAGCACACTCACTGGACTCGTTTGTTGGCTTTTAATCCCAACTAGTACTCAACATCTGGTGTATCAAAATCCATGGTTGGTTCTGTCCTGTCTGTTGAAGAATACATATATCCCTCACTGTTTGGTAGCAGTGTATTTAGCATTAGCAGTTTTCCTCAGTCCCATTGAGCCATTTTTAATTTCAGCCAGTGAACTACAACTGGTATATCAAAGGCTGTGGTATGTGCTAGTGCTATCCTGTGTGGGATGGTGCATATTAAAATACCTTGCTACTAAAGGAGTGTTCTCATTATGCAATTAGTCATACAGACTTGTCGCATGCTATCAAATTGTATTGTGAGAACACCTAAATTGAAATGACTTTAGTCTTATATGACAAGTATTGGAATCCTACCATTGTCATAGTGTCGAAATAACTGTATTATGTTTTGTCCGTACTGACATGATAATCAGTGGTTTTTTTAGTTAATTGGTCTTTTTTTTTTTCCCAGTGGTTTGTACTCGTGGTTCCTGATTGGCAAGTGTACCTTTGGACAGTCATCAGTCAAGGTGTCCAGACACAATATGTGTTCATTTTATTAGATCACTATCGCAGGTATTGTGGGATAACCCGGGATAACAGCTGACCTGCTTTATTACTGTAAATAATTCTGTAAAACCCACGTTTAAGTAGACTTCCCCATCTAAAATCACAAAACTGACCAATTATCTCAAAGAAAAGAAAATTATCACTTGGGTATCACGAGTAGTCATTTTTGTTCCAACATACCCTACCAATAGGCCTAATATGTATTTGTTCTTTGGATTTTTTAAGAGAAAAAAACAAACTATAACCCCATTTCATTCTATTAATGCAAATTGAAATACATTTAGTTAATAGTTATTATATTATCAAATTAATTTATTTTATTTTAGACAGGTTGATGAAAGGCGAAGTGCTTTGTCGTAAGCTGATGTCACTTCACCCCAAACTAGAATTCTGGACGTAACGAAAACAAAAATGGCTGCTCCGTCAGCAGATATAAAATTATGATATTTTCTTTTTTAAAGTGTCAGTAGTCTGGCTATGCATCTTTCCAACACATAAGGCTCATGTTTTAGTTTACTGTCCCTTCTATTTAAAAATGGGAATTTAGCAGGTGTATGGTTTTGATGGTACAAGAGACGAGCATATGTTGCTGCTTAAAATAAAGACTCTGATATGGAGGTGGATAGCAGAAAGATACGAATAGATTGGGGAAGAGGGAGAAAAACAGGGCAGCGGAATTGAAAGAAAAAAGGTAATGTAAAATATCAAGAAAATGTATAAAAATAACACCCAAAAAAAGACAAAACTCAGATTGTGAAAAATAATTTTATTGACTACATTAACAAAAATAATGTGATAATATTGAATATTATTATGTCATGTGGTTTATAACATCAAGAGATCAATACTATAAAATAGCATAATTCATTACATTACATACATACATGTGTATGTATGTGTATATGTTTACATATATATTTATACATGAACTAGTAGTTACTTTGTTAAAGTATTAGTTCTTGATATCTGTATATGTTTTAAACTATAATTCGATAAAATAATGGCACTATATTTAATCTTTAATACAAAGTTTAATTTTAGACAACAAACCCAGTTATCACAATGATTATAATTAATCCAGAGAAACTGCAAATAATTGTCTTTTGTATTTTTTTTGTATGAACATTTGTGTACTTGTATATACATGGGTGAAAGTTGAAAAATCTGAAAAACCTTCTGGGTGCTAGGACTTCTTGTGGTTCCAAGGCAAAGCCATAACCAGGGGGCCAGATGGAGACCCAGAAAAACCGGAAAATCCGGCAAATGCCAGAAAACTTTTACCCATGTATATATAATAATACATGTTCAAGTAAGTAATACATGTTCAAGTATAAACATAATAATGCTACTTTAAGTAAACTAATATATTTAGTTATGTGTAATTAACTACTGATGTAACATTAAATAAATAAAAAGTACCTGGAATAAAGTATGATGCTGAAGAAATGATTAAATATACAGTGTTAGGCTAGTCACTATGTTAAATATGTGTATGATTAAATATACACCAGTCTGTGTAGAGGTGTATTCTCTACATGAAATGTGATGGACAGAGTCCATAAATAAGTTACTGTTTACTGCTAAACAAAACCAATAAATCAGTCAATTATTTACCATTGAATTGGCCAAATAATAATGGCGTGACCCAGCTGCCATGTTGGTTTTCATTCCAATTAACTGGACCTGCTCAGCTGTTGTGGACAACTGCTGCCTAGGATACATAATTGGCATGTTGTTTCTTTTGTCACTCTAATAGTAGGTGCATACATAAACCTCAGTTCAGTGGAAGAAAAACAGAAATGGGTGATGAGACCCTCATCCATTCTGCCCCAGTAAAATAAACAAATGTTTACTTTATGCACTCATTTCTGTCAGTTTAGGGATTGCTTATACATTGATTCACCAGATGTGTGGTCCAACACTGGGTTTCCCCCCCAAAATAGGACTGCTGTATATATAGCCAGCCCATAGTCACTTCTACTTTTGGTGACAAAGATGGCAGCCTCCACTGCCTTTGATCTTTGTTTGCAATATTTAGCATTGTAGTTGGTTGTCCCTGAATGCAAAAAGATCCTTGTGAAGAGTGGTATCGGGTAAAAACAAAGAAGGCGGTAGGCAGTACAAATCAAAAGAGGAGAAGTGGCCGGACGGACTGGAAACCATCAAAACGGTCTTGTGTATTTCATCATACAATGACGCGTAATAACTGGGGTTAGGATGAAACTCTATGCTTATAAAGCTGGTCAGAGATGTAGGATTGTATGGTCAATTGCTCTCAGTGGATTCTAGTTTTGTCCTCCCATTCCTCCAAAATGGCACAACACATCAAAGACCATGGTATGTACTGTTCTGCCTGTAAGAAAGTATATACAAAATATACTGCACTGCTACCTTGTAGGAGTACCATAGCTGGTTTCCTCCCTTACTCCTTGTTTGACACCTTATAGCTGATGTGTATTCTTGTGCTGGGGTGTCGTTAACCATTCACTGATTCTCTCTAAACCAAGTGTATTATTAACTAGGCATGATGACATGATTACACGAGTGTAGCAATAACATTTTGTTTATATTGTGGTTTTAGTAGTTTGTTTTATAAAACAGCCCAGTAGTTTTCACGTTCATCAGTGGAATTTTAAAACTAATCAAAGCATGAATTTTGGCATGATGGAATAATTTTACGAGTTGTATGTGAATGACATATTCTTAATAAATAAACAGAAAACCTAAAATCTACCATACATATGAATAATAATAAATATTCAACAACATTACAGTGATATGTTAATTTACATGCATGTATCACTTACAAAACATGTTGCAGATAGTACGATTACAAATATTGAATCTATAATTATAGGTGATGTACAATGAATAAGTAAATCAGTGTTATTAGCTTCTATTACATAGACTTGATAACAAACAAAAACATACTACAGTTTTCAGTGCATGTGCATGCATACACTGTATGTGTTATTACCAGTGAATATTTGTACATGGTGTGACTAATGATTTGACACAACTGCTGTATCATGTCTTGTATTTGAAATTGTATTCATGAACAGATTAGAATCAGTTATCATCAAACCATCAGATGTAGTGAAGGATTTTGTGAACACGTTCTTGCCTCTGCAATATTTAGGAATAGCAGGCTATGTGCAGGAGGGATGAGTTCATGGGTCAAAACTCACCCAGTCCCCTCCCCACCCCCATAAACTTTGCTAGGCAGTCTAGACCCTCCCCCATAAATTCTTGCACACATGCCTGAATATGTCTATACATGAAAAGTAGCAGATTTATATTATTGTGGACAAAGAATTTTTTATTTTTTTTAAATATGCCATGATGCTTAAATGTATCGGTGTTTCACATTTAAAAGCAATTTCAAAAAACCATTTAACTGATAAATAACCAGTTTAAAATATTAAAAAAAAAAAAACACACTAAAAAAAAACATTCAGTAAAATACAATCTAAAAGTGACCAAATAATATAGAGTATATGCGAGTTAAATTTGGTTCACAGGTGTGGTGTTGGGTTAACCAACATTAACTGTAGATGTATAAGTTGAAAGAAACTAGGTACATGTAATACTCTGATATGACAACAGACAGGATGTACATTTATCACAAACATACAAGCCAATCACAGGCAAAGCACTAAATGTTACTTAGTGTTCAATAAACTGTTGAATACAGCCATTTTAGAATCATGTGGTCAGTTCTATTTATAGGTTTTCTCTGGACAGGTTTCCGTTTATTGAAACACCACAAATTATCTCATCATGCTGAAGGGAGAGAAAAGGATGATAAAAAGTGATAATGATAAGTATAAAATGGTAAAACTGCTAAAAAGTGGAATGTTTAAGCACAGGAATTCACTTTAATCATCTGTTTTTAAGGCCCACTTCATCCTAATAAGCATCTAGTTCTAGTTAACCATTTTAAAATGGTTAAATTAAGTCCTGTATGTTGATTGTGCTAAATTCCATTTGAATGTTTCTTGGATCGATAAACATAGCAGTATTTAATATTGAAATATAACAAAACCATCAGTCGTTCGTTATAGTTTCAGTGAAACCCCTGTAAACCAGACACCAACTGGATTGTTTAAGGGGTATCTGGTTTAAAAAGGATATGTTCTGTATTAATAATGTTTGGTTTTGAGAGAATTCCGGTTTACTGAGGTTCTGAGTTTTGAAGGGTTCCACATTAATCACAAGTGAAACCCGTATTGCAATGTGTTTTCATTAACCCAATTTTAGGGTTTTCACATCCCAACCAGTGCCCCATAACTGGTATGTAAAAGACCATGGTATGTGTTATATATGAAAAAGTACATATAAAAGATCTCTTGTAGTTAATAAAAACAAAAACGGGATTCCTATTTTCTTTGGTTTGCCAAAATGCTGATATTATTTTTAAGCAGCTTAAAGTTAAAAACAATTTCTCGTATTTTCATGGCAGGTATTAAAATCCCTGTTACAAGATCACTGGTAAAATAATGGAATGGGGTACTGCACACTGTTTTCAAAATGCCATTTTACTTCATAGTGTGAGAGATCTAAATAATTATATATTTTTTTATTATCGTAAGAGCTTAATATTTATTCTGCTGCACCTACAACCACTTCTGCTATAGGAACTGGGGCCGGGGCGGGAGCCTGGGCAGGGGCTGGAGCTGACTCTGGTGCAGGTTGCACCACCTGTCTTTTTGGCCAGCTCAATTCCGGTGGTGTTGTATCCGGCTGTGTTGTGTCCGGCGGTGTTGTGCCTTGCTGTGTTGTATCTTGCGTCGATGGCGGTTCCATTTGATTTTCAAAGTTTGTAAGCTGCGTTGCACAAGGAACCTGAGGTCGAACATTGGAAACCTGAGCTCGAACTGGAGGCTTAGGGACGTACCAGTTGAGACAGGAGGCTACCGTTTCCCTATACTGCGGTTTGGTCGTCTTGGGACGTTTTTTTGTGTACGTGGACAACAAAAGAGCCTTGTTGTTCATGGCGCTGATGAAGTCCTTGTTGGGGGAATCACAGCCATGTGCGTACCGATAGGTGGTTGTTGGTGGTTCAATGTCAAATGATGTCCGAGGTCTTCTCACAAGCAGCTGTGGAATATTCTGGTTCTGTTTGTAGTCAACTTTGTAAGTGGACACCTGGGGGCACAGGGTTTTCATCACATACTCTCGCTCTGGCATCCAGGCAATGAATTCCGGCTTGAATCTGTATGTCTCATTTGCCACACGCTTTCTTCCAAGACCCTGAAAAATTTAATAATTTAGGTCTGGGTTTTTTTTATACAACAATCCTAATCAGCAAAGCAAACAATGGCATATTTCCAACTAATAAAGTATTTTTCTCTGTATTTATATTCAAAGTGTTTATTAGCATCGTAATGTTGACACTGGAAATTGTCAAAACTCAATTTTACCTCCAAATAATGTTATACATATAAAAACTTAATTATCCTCAAAAACTGTGTCACAGAGAACCAATAATTTTAAGGATAACTTATGTGTCAGAGCAATCAATTTCAGATGTGCTTATTTTATTGGCTGGTAAGATTGTGGCAACCAGCACATCACTGTGCAGCAACCAATCTTAAGTTTCAAAAATTGATATCCATGTATGTTGGAGACAAAACTATTTACAATGTGTGATATCACACAAGGGAGTGTAGGAAATTCCAGTGTGAGATAGCTACAGAGAACAGCTTACCCACACAAAGCCAATAAAACAAGTCTTGACTTGTAGGTTATTCAGTGTAAAAATCCCATTTAATTCCTTTTCAAACTTGCTGTTGTGTGAAATGCTTTGGCTATTATTGGATCCTACTATTTTGTTCTGCTAATTTATTGACTATGATTTTTCCTGATAAGAAATGTAGTTTGGTGGACAATGATCTGAGTGGGTTTTTCTCCTTAATTACTAAATCTCTGCAAAGGGTTTTTTCCCTTTATGTTGGTTCGTATGTCAGTCTTGACTTTGATACAAATCTTTTAGGTTTGTAATGTCTCAGTTCAGCAATACAAACCAATTAAGGACCAAACAAAGAATTATTCTTCATAGAAACCCAGTCTCAGTAGTATTATATATATTCATTAGTAAAGCAATAGGTAGTTTCATACACTGTACATTCAACCACCTCCCCTAGCTCATACTGAAAATACTTGTAGATTTAACGATAAAGCTGTGAAAATCTAGAACTTCAACAGTACAATAACAAATAGCATAATAAACACAATCTACCAAAGTTAAATGGCAATCGATGTAGTGTTTTCCCTAGCTTGTTTTAGCATGGAGCAGCACTATGCTTCAACTGTCTAGCACCATCTTGCCTCAATCAGCACCATGCTGCCCTGAGATTAAACAAGCCTTTTTCACTAATTCATTCTAAAACTGCCTTTATAAAACACCCAAAAAGGTATTATTAATTATAAAATATGCCTTTTATATCTTTTGCCATTCATTTATTAAAGCAAGCACATAAATTAGATTAATTTTTATTTCAATTAACATTTGTGTATTTTTAATGAAATACAAGTGCCCTCAAAATTATCAAAGTGTTTGGTCTACCATGCCTTGCCAAATTTCTAGGGAAAACACTACGATGAATATCAACTTTTAAAATGTAACTACAGAATTGCAGACACGGTCCAATATTATCATCTTAATGTTGAAGGGACCACATTAACCATTTAACAAACATAATCAATGTTGGGAATTGGTTGATTACATCATCGATCCAAAGTGTGGATTCATGAAAAAGAATTGACGAGCCCCATAGGATCGAGTTAATTATTTTTCATGCATTCATAATTCAGAGTGCATTCTCCAACGTAATCCAATATTCATTAACGTTTTAATGTGTCTGTAAAATTAGCTGATATTTTACATTATTTAATGGAGACAAAAAAGTTAAAATGGCAAGTGATATTTACAACACTTATAACCCAAAATGACAGGATCCTTTGGGCCTAGCCTGAATGATTTGACCATGAAATTCTGAGCAGTGGATGGCTTTGATTAAGCATGATACAATTCGACATTCAACAATCTTCACTAAATTCCATCTGAATCACTAGCATGATTGAACATTAGCAGTCACCCTGTCACCTGTGGCAACCTTTATTGGCTATGGGTGACGATGAATTTTACCAAGATTATCTGTTGGGTGACCAGCAATTTTAGGATCTGGCGAATATGGTACCAGTTGAAAAAGAAACGCATTGAAACTGAATCAAATCTGACAAAACACACCATCTGTGCTGGTGCGAACTATAGATTGGCATCAGACGATATTATAGAACATGTTCTATATTTTGACAGCACCAGACTGACCAGACTCAGCCTCAGCTTCTGTGATTTTGGTCTGGGCTTTTACAAAAATATAGCTCAAAATACACTGCAGACACTGCACATGGGTTTGTTTAAATCTTGAAATTGTCGGCTTATTGGAATGGACTGGATATGCCATAATTATTTAGACTTACTTTTGACATTATTCAATGTTATGGTACAAATTAATCACATTGAATTAGAGTATATTATTCTGAGAAAAAAATGATCTAAATTTATCTCGTAGTTTTTAACTCACACTGACAGTTTCCATTCAGGTATTATTTCAAATCAGTTAACTGGCATGTAAAATTAAAATTCATATGACATTTTAATTTATTAAATTGTAAAACCATACGCTGCTAGCGACCATGGTTTTCATGTTAATTTTCAACTATGCACTAGTATCATGTTTAAATAAGGCTTAAATATACAAATTTATTTGGTGATGCAATTGTGTGGCCTAATGGGCTAAAGTGTACAAGTTCTGTCAGTTGTGAGTTCAAAACCATGACCTGAAAACAAAAAAAAGTTTAAATTGCATTGTTCTCAAAAGTATTCTTGAAAAACAATATACAGTTATCACTCCTCATACCCATCGGTGAGCCCATTGGGCTATTTTTATCATCAGTTTGCATCAACTTAAGATGGACCTATAATTGCCATATTCTCAAGGATAGAACCTAGAAATTGCTAATTTTGTTTTTAATACCTATTCAATATCTGTTTTCTTTATATACACCAACGAAGTATCAATTTTTATAATCAAACATCACATTGGTAGATCCCATCACTACTCGAGATATTGGAGGTTTGAGACACTAAAATTTGTATAAGCAGTGTGCCATGGTTCTCGAGGTAATATATGTCAACATAGCGATGTTTGTATATATATCCACTACCACTCCCCATCCTCAAAATGGAGACAGTTGAAAAGTGGAGTTACTTACTTTATTTGAAAATGTAATACCAGGTACTGAACATTTACTCTCACCCTGATACAAATAGACTATTCAGACTGGGTCTTGCAATTTATTTCAACTAGGACTTGATTAACACAATATAAGCACAACGAAACAAGTCCATGAAATATTCATTATTTGTTTATACATAATTGATCATAATATATCGGAGTAGTGAGCTACAATGTAAGCAATCAATGGGTTAAGATGCATGCTCACACTATACAAAATTAGTCAACATTTATAAACAACATTGATTGAATTATAAAAACCAGTCTCTACACACTTTCTGAGGGGAATTCCAGCCCTCTCACTGTCTCTACACA
>JAECMU010089934.1:0-11959 GCA_016106625.1 Dracogyra subfuscus
TCAGCAGGAATGTTGTTATAACGCCTTGTTTTTATTAAGCGGGTAGCATAGCCCAGTGGTACAGTGCTCGCCTGATGCGCGGTCGGTCTAGGACCGACCCCCGTCAGCTAACCACTGGGTTTTTTCCCCGACATAATCATATGTATGACGCCGATATAACCATCTTTATAATGTGTTGAGTGCGTCATTAAAAAAAAAGAAAAAAAAGAAAGAAAAAAAAAAGAAGAATATTTTTATTAAAAACTAATAACTCAGTGTATACTGTACTGAAGTATGCTGAAGTACTAATAAATATGTATCTCACTATGTTTTTGCTTATTATATAAACTTTATGAAAATTCATGAAATGAAAATTGCAAAACTGTATTAGTATTAGTATGGACTATACACGAATAACAGGCATAATAAACATCAAATGTGAACGACAAAACCTTTATGCACGATCAAAACCGTATATCTGCACAATTCAGAGTTGAAGGGATATTTCGTAAAACAGTGGTCAGTTCCAAAAACGTTGTCTTTTATAGGTAACATGTTATCATATTGACAAGGCAGTATCTACACACAAACATAATATGGTGTTATATATCACAGGTGCGAATACAACTGCCAGATGTAATAATGACGTCAGTAGCAATCAATTTTATGCAGTCTGTTTTAAACTTTAAGTGGTTTGATGCTATTTGTCATCTATAAAATGCAACATTTTGATATTTAGTATGCCTGTTATTTGCATATAATAACAGACAATCTTAATGCTAATACAGTTTTGAAGGTTAATTTCTTGAAATTTTAATGAACTGTGAGTAACAAACCAAAAACACTGCGGAATATAATTGTGATGAGTACTTTAGAGGTCAGGATAACAGCGAAAACTGCGTTTAGTAACTAAACTGTTTGAAACAGCGCACACGTTTTACCCCGTTTTCTAATTCCGTGTTAATTTACATTGAGTAAACTTGGAGTAGCAGGGGCGGGGCAAGAGAGATGCAATATCCAGTAGGCTGAGGTAATTTTATTTACGTGTCTCTATCCACAGTATGTTCAGGTGCACATCTGTCTTATATCCAATCTCTGACAGGACCAGTATCTCCAGCAAAGATTCTCCTCGAGTGTGGCAGTCCTCCTGTAAACGAGGCATTAGGTATAGTTGTTTTGTTTTGTTTTTTAACGACGCACTCAACACATTATAATTACGGTTATATCGGCGTCGGACACATGATTATGTCGAGAAAAAACCCCAGTGGTTAGCTGACGGGGATCGATCCTAGACCGACCGCGCATCAGGCGGGCACTGTACCACTGGGCCATGCTGCCCGCTCATTAGGTAGAGAGTCATGGAATCAACCATTATTTGGCCCGATGCCCATTGGACTCTGCATTGTGCAGAGATACGACCCTGATTATGTATGAGGGCTTTGTAGTTCAGATTCAATCCGCAATGTGATTTCTGGAGTTTTATAAGTATTGATCATGCAATCCGACAGCAACACAATCAAGTAACGGTTTTGGAACAGACAACTTCCGCGATAACATGATATTTGACATACGAAGGTTAGTGAGTGTATCCTCGCTCATTTCCACGTAGCCGCACGGAAATCCATTTAGAAACGAGTCCCAAGACATTAATTTAGAAAGTTCAAAAATAATAATTTACTTTATTTTTCCACGCAGACACAGTTAGCTAATTCGTTGATGAATAATTAGTTTAAGTGGAATTCTGCCTAATTACTGAATGAAAAAATTATCAACTATTTTATCACTGACGGCTTCAGGGTACGGATGTACAATCGATGCGCAATTACTTATTTTTGTAAAAATATTCTGATAACGTTCAATATGAAAACAGTATTTCATTAATATTTTATCTGCAAAACACTTGTTATAATATGTACCAGAAGTCATCTAAAACAGTAAGATATTCCAACTGTGCAAGAGGATTTCAACCCCAAGATGCACCCCCTATCCAATATTGCTGCACCCGCCTTTTTTTTGACAGACTGGATGTGTGGATGTGTCGTATGAAATTTGTTGCGAAATAGGTTTGGTAATATGCGTATTTTATGTAACCCCATATAGCAAATCCGTGAAACTATTTTAGGTTACATTAGATATTGTTTGTTATATTATGGTGTGGTTAAAATATAATGGCTTTGTGAATGTGAAACCTGTGCAGATATTATTATTTTATAGTTTTCCAGTATATCGTTACAAAGAGAGATCTGTTCCATTAACGTTAATGCTGATCATTATCTCATCATTTGGGTTGTTGCCGTTTTTATTTAATGAAAATATCCAGGACTTATCGTCATTAAAAAGAAAAAAGACAACAACAACAAAAAAAAGATTAGTAAAAGAATCGTGATGTATTAGCTGGTCATATCTGGCGATTAAAACATCGCTAGGATGGTAATATATATATTTACAATATGAGTGTAACCCCCCCCACCCCCCACCCCCCCAAAAAAAAGAAGAAAAAAGAAAAAAAGAAAAAAGAAGAAGAAGAAAAAAAAAGAAGAAAAAAAAGAAAGAAAAAAAGATACCCAACAAAAAACAACAAAACCCCCAACAATTTCAGCTTATATTTAGATTTTGTTCCGTAAATATTTGTTGACATTTAGATGGTAATATTTAGAACACATGTAAACATGTACTAGATTTTAGTAACTATAATACATGTGTAACGTAAATATTTATAAATATTTAGATGGTGGGGTTAATGCACGTGATAATTTGCTGACGTTTAGATGGTAGTATTATAATACATCATTATGAGAAGTAAATATCTACTACATTTTAGATGGTAATATGTGTAATACACACGTAAAGTAAATATAAATATAAAGATGCAGTAATTATATTTATATATTAATACACAGTACTTGTAATAATACACGTACAACGCCCGTATCTCCTAAGATAGATGGTAACATTTGCAATACATGCGTAAGGTAAATATCAAACATTTAGATAGTCAAATTTAGATGGTAACATTTGGATTACACATAGATATTAGCATTTAGATGGTAATATTTATAATATCATGCAAGGTAAATATTTCTTAAAATTTAGATGGTATCTATTACATGGTAATATTTATAATACACATGCAAAGTAAACATCTCCTGAGATTTAGATAGTAGTATTTAGATGGTAAAAATTGTAGTACACGTGTAAAATAAATATCTGCTAAAATGTAGATAGTACTATTTAGATGGTAATATTTGTAATACATGTATAAAATGATATTTATTAAAATTTAGATAGTCAAATTTAGATAGTAATATTTGTAATATAAGCGTAAAGTAAAAATCTCATGACATTTAAATGGTAATATTTGTAATAAACGTTTAAAGTAAATGTCTTCTTAAATTTAGATGGTAACTTTTAGATGGTAATATTTGTAATACACGAATAAAGTAAAAATGTAAAACTTAGATGGTAATAATACAAATGTTTGTAAAGTAAATATGTTCTAAAATTTAGTTGGTAATATTAATTATAATACATGTGTAAAGTAAATGTCCCCTCAGATTTACGTGGTATTTAGGTGGTAATATTAATTATAATACGTGTGTAAAGTAAATATCACCTCAGATTTAGCTGGTATTTAGTTGGTAATATTAATTATAATACATGTATAAAGTAAATGTCCCCTCAGATTTAGCTGTTATTTAGGTGATAATATTAATTATAATACACGTGCAAAATAAATGTCCCCTCAGATTTAGCTGGTAGGATTTAGATGGTAATATTAATTATAATACGTGTGTAAAGCACTTATCCACTGGTGAAGTATTTATAGACACTGACTGACATAGAATGAGAATAGTGTACTTTATCGACAAACTGCCAGATCGTGTCATGTAGAAGTTTGTTCACCTTTCATCTGTTCATACATGTTTTTAGACAGCTGATCCGGTTTTATTAATTGCTGGCCTTTTGCCATGTTTTGTAAATTTACAAGATATCCATGTAAACTGAAAGATAAACTTTCAAACTGGGGTGCGTATTAAACTGTTGCTTATCTCATTGGGTCCGATTTTCTGTAGGGGCGGAACTTAGGGAATATAACATGGTCCGCCCCCACCCCGTCGGGATGGCATGTCCGTTTTAATTTTCATCACGGCACCGACAGTTTCAACATATTTTGCATATTAACTAAACGCTGGGCTCGTATTCAGCGACAATGAGCGGCGCTAACGTTCGTGAATTCTTTGACTGTTCCCAGCTTGTGGTAATTTGGTTTAACGTGCAGCGCATAAACCAGTCTAGCGAACGGGGTTTTTTTCTGCTGTGTCTGGTTGAACTCGGCCCAGAATGGAATAGCGAATTTTAATAGTCCAAAGGGCCATTTTTCTGAATTCTCGTTCCTACTCTGGAATTCTAGATCCGCTAATTTTTAATAACCGAGAAAGTAGAGTCCTCATCTTGTTCAATATATTAGTGATTATTCATAGCAAGATGCTAATTAGCCCGGTAGGGTGGTGACCAGTTCCCACAGATCAATACAAAAAGTGTATTAGTTTTAAAAGTGCCCCTTTTGTGTGGTTGTCTTATTAATTGTATTCCTTAGACTGTTCTTACGGACTCCTCTCAATGCCCCGCTATTTAGACTGGGGTTCGAATATATTTACTTTACTGTTTCACAAAATCAATTCTACTAGAAAACGTAACCGTTCCTCTCGTGAAAAACGTTTGTTTAACAACACTACTAGAGCACATTAATTTATTAATTATTGGCTATTGGAAATTAATCATTTGGTAATTCTGACATATAATCATCCGAGCAAAAGGAAACCCGCTAGATATTTCCATCAACAGCAAGGGATCTTTTATATGCATTTTCGAACAGACAGAAAATCACATATTATGCTGTTGATATATCAGTCATGGATTGCAGGTTAGGACACCAATCAGAGAATGGGGTTCGATCCTGCACTCCTATGAAGTCAACCGAGCGCTCTACCAACTGAGCTAGATCACGTCCCCGTTCTCGGAATAAGCTCGCTGATATCGGAAATCCGCGAGTAAGTTCATTAACTCCTGACCGAAGCCACAACCGTCGAATGCATAATACATGAGAGTTACCTTCTCCTCGGTTTCCGTTAAAGGTCGTTCATGACGTGACACGCAAATTTGTTTTTCATAACCCCCCCCCACCCCCACCCCGCGCGTTATATTTTCGGACAGTGAAATAAAAATAAAAAGTCACAAATGACCCACCAAGTAAGTACCTCCTATCCCAAGTCATGCTCCCGATCACATCGAAGAGCGCACTCGGGATAGGCGTGTTCGAAACCGTTGTGGTATACCAGCACCTTAAAGGGACAGACCCTAGTTTTTAAACACTAAGACATATTTAGAACCGTTTATGATCACAGAAATAAAACAGTACTTATATTTTATTGTTTAAATTATTCATTTCGAAACATCAGTGTTTCTGGTCATTGTGTTCTAATTTACCACAAAATGCATTTATTTTATTTTTAAAAATGCACGTGCGTTTGAGAAGTAACGTTGTATTAAAATCTAGGTCTAGGTGAAAAATATGCCTAAGTGTTTAAAAACTAGGGTCTGTCCCTTTAAAATAGTTACTTGCTATTGCATAACATTTACAGTGTCAATATATATGGCATTGTTCGTCAGAATAACGTCTCCGACCAAGGTGATATTATTACATGACCTATCCTAGAAAGAATGAATTGATTACATACACATGTGAGGCGGGACGTATCACAGTGATAAGGCGCTCGCCTGATTCGCGGTCGGCATGGGATCGATCCCCATCGGTTGGGCCATTAGGCTATTTCTGGTATCTGGTCTATCAAAGGCCATGGTATGTGCTATCCTGTTTGTGGAATGTTGCATATAAAAGATCCTTTATTATTAATGGGAATATGTCGCGGGTTTCCTCTCTAAGACAATATGTCAAAATGTTTGAAATGCAATAGCCGATGATTAATAAATCAATGTTCTCTAGTGGTGTCGTTAAACAAAACAAACTTTAGCATACATGCGTTAAACAATGGAATTTCCGGACACTTTGTAATTGGGTTGATGTGCACACCTCCCCGTATGTAGTGCCCACAAATGTCGCAACAATCGTGTGACATTTGTGGTCGATAAGACATCTGTGGGCACTACACTTGTGTACTCTGGCTCTATCCCCACTCCGGGATATTTGCTGCCTTCTCAAAAAACCATCATCTTACATCTGTGTTTATGTTTTTAAATGTTTGACGTTTGGTGGCATTTCATATTTGTGTTTCAATTTACGACGATGATAGGCAAAAGGCCTATCATATAGCACGTTGCCGATCGTAATTTAGGTTCGTGATAATATATATCCATAACAACATTAGCGCTGCGATCGTTTTGTTAACCAGACACGGATCAATTATTTGAGATAGAAACGTTTACTCAGATCATTTGAAATGTCACATTGTAACCATTATCCCATAATAAAGATTGAACTGCACAAATCAAAACACGATACAGATGCAAATACAGAAATCATTTTTGGCAAAGATGCATTACTTTAAAACAAACGTTTGCCACACATATATATCACTTTCAATTCCGATATGACGTGCCAGGTTGAGACTGTGTTAGCAAATTATGGCCTTGTAACTTGAAAGGTTCCATTAAATTAAATCAAGTCCCGCGCCAGACAATGCTAACATTTTAAAATAAAACTAATTAAAGCTGTATATGAGACGAATCAGACGATAATTACATAAAAGGTATGGCATCCAATGTTTTGTCTCAAACACAGTGAGTGAATGTGATATGTGAGAATATTAATCATTTAAGAAAACCAAATTTATCAGCTATTATTTTACAGAGGGGAGAGACGTAGCCAAATGGTAAAGCGCCCGCTCGATTCGCGGTCGGTCAAGGATCGATCCCCGTCGGTGGGCCCACTGGGATATTTATCGTTCCAGCCAGGTATATCTGTATGGTCTGACGCCATATAACCGTAAATAAAATGTATGGTGCACGTGGTTAAATAAAACATTTCATTCCTTCCAATTTTATAAATATACTTACCTGGATTAAATTGTAAATTGTATTATAGATGTGGGTTTTTTTTCTCACAGCATTTTACACAACGTTTACACTTAATTATATAATTTTTATTTTTAATTTAAAGTATTCTTATTCACATGTTATTTACCTTTGTTTGAAACCCAATAGCCGATATGTTACTTACCTTTATTTAAAACCCAATAGCCGATATGTTACTCACCTTTGTTTTACACCTATTAGTCGATGTTATTCACCTTTGTTTGAAACCCAATAGCCGATATGTTACTCACCTTTGTTTGACACCTATTAGTCGATGTTATTCACCTTTGTTTGACACCCAATAGCCGATATGTTATTCACCTTTGTTTGACACCTAATAACCGATATGTTATTCACCTTTGTTTGACACGCAATAGCCGATATGTTATTCACCTTTGTTTGACACCTAATAGCCGATATGCTACTTACCTTTGATTAACACCAAACAGTCGATATGTTACTTATCTTTATTTGACATCCAATAGCCGATGTTATTTACCTTTGTTTGACACTTAATAGCCGATGTTACTTACCTTTGTTTGACACCCATTAGCCGATGTGTTACTTACCTTTGTTTGGCAACTAATAGCCGATATGTAACTTACCTTTGTTTGACACCCGATGGTCGATATGTTACTTACCTTTGTTTGACACCCAAGAGTCGATATGCTACTTACTTTTGTTTGATATCTAGTTGCCGATATATTATTTGTTGTGATGAGGTGTCATTAAACATTCCTTTTTTCTTTTCTTTTCTTTTCTTTCTCTTTCTTTCTTTCTTTCTTCCTTCATATATAGTCTTTTACATCAAAATTCCCGGAATTGGTACAGAGCAACCCGAAAGACACTATGCACGGTAACGATGGCTGACACACTAATAATATATAACCTCCATTGATCAGGCAGTGGGCGGGAATTATGATACGTGCTGTGTAAATCACCCACTACACATACTAGCTCTAGATAACACTAGACCACATTGGTTTAGTAATCATCGCATCAAACACTGGGTAATTCTGACACATGTTCTTAAAAGAAGGAAGGAAGGAAATGTTTTATTTAACGACGCACTCAACACATTTTATTTTCGGTTATATGATGCCAGACATATGGTTAAGGAAACCCGATACATTTTCTTTGCAATTAACATCAAGGGACAGACAGGACTGCATATACCACAGCCAGTTGGGACTCTTAACTAGTGTGTGTGTGTGGGAGGGGGGGGGGAGGTAAAACAATCAGATAATGGAGACTCCAGCAAGAATCCATTGATTAAGTAGAGGTGCATAGTAGGTGGTTATAAGTGCCTCATAACAATGCCAGAAAGTAGCTACTGAACACTCCCCGAAGTGGTCAGACTAAGCCCACAGCTAAAAAGCTGATGGGGAATGACAGGTGTGTGGCACAGATAGCCGCAAGAGAAAAGCACATGTCGAGGTTGGATATATATTGACTGGGATGTGGAGGCAGACAGCAAAAGAAGTTGAAAGATAGGAGGAGTTGCCAGATCGGGAAGAAATGAGATGGAATTCAAAGGATAGAAAGGAAAGGGGGAGTGGGATAAAAATAAAAAATAAAGATAAAAAAAAGATTAAAAAAAGGGGGAAAAAAAGAATCCATTGATTAAACATTGGATACATATAGCATAGAGGATGTCAATGAATTGACAAATACTGACTTGTCAGCAATATTAAACAAAACAACTCTTTCTTTTGTTCTTTTGTTAAAGGTTAACATTATTATTGTTCTATATTTAATTAATGTTTCCTCCATGGTGGATAGCACTACGATGATATAACTATTGCATGATGAAACCATTGCATAACTTTGAGACGGCCCCTAGAAATAACAATCCACACATACATGGCGCCAATACTAAGCTCAGCCATTTGAGTGTAGACTATTGTCGATATCCATTGATACAGGTTCGTATAGATTGGATGCATCTGCGGTTTGTTGTTTGTGCATACAAACCATATACAATTATTTCATTGCGGCTGGTAACATACACCGAGTCTAGACGATCTCATTAAAACTAATGTATTGGGATTTGTTTTTAGCCTGACCGCACGCACGCGCCACATCCAATCTACAAGAGCCATTACGAAGGCACTGGTTTATTTAGCTCGAGTCACCTCTAGCTCTCCCCTTTGTTTATATGTTGTAAGGGGGAGGGGGGGGGAGGCTAGAGATGACCCGAGCTAGGGTTTATTAAAGGGACATTCTCGACTTTGCTGCATTATAAAATATTTCCGAATAATAAAATATTTGTACGATTAAACTTGCATGTTGAATATATTTTCTTGTTTAGTATATCAGTATCTGTATATTCAATGTGTTTCTGGTCGTCTTCATATTTGCAACAAGCCCAAACTGGATTATGTCTTCAAATAATTTCGTACGTACGAAAATATACATTTTAGGAAATAAAATGAAATTCAACCTAGGAAAAATATTAGAACGATCTGGAACACGTTTAATATACAGCCACTGATATTTTATGCAGAAAAATATATTTGATATGTAATTACAAACGTTAAAAAGTCTCTGTTTAGGCAACATCATCTTAAAAATTGCAGCAAACTCAGGAATGTCCCTTTAAAAGTGCTCCCGTGTTTGTATTTTGCATTAGCAAGCGAACCTAGAAAGCGCAGGTTTAGGTATGTTTAGGTTGTAATGCATTGAACTGTATCTGTAGCTTCATAGTCGAGATACTATTCATTTCATTTCAACTTACTTATATCCTGTAAAGGTTCAAGCACTGTGCCATGGGCACACACTTGGGCCATATGGGCTCTCTGTCAAGGACAGTAGGTTAGTTGTTAGTGAGAAAGAAGAGGGTGTAGTGGTCTTACACTTTCCCACTGGGCCGTTAAAATTCGCTATGGGTGGGAGCCGGTACCGGGCTGTGAACCCTGTACCTACCAGCACTATGTCCGATGACTTAAACACGACACTACTGAGGCCTGGGATACTATTCTTAATCGAGCTGAGAATGCGCATGCGTGTGGGTTCTTTTTTTCTTTTCTCGATCACCACAACCTCAATTCTTACCCACCGATTTTGTGATCACAACAGGGACCCGTCCATTAAACCACGCTATGCACTTCAGTCTGCGAAACTCAAATTACCATAATTATTGCATTTCTTACAATAATTCCCAAGTCCCTGTACGACCATCCGCCAATTTGCCCACAAAATAGCCAATTTTCACGTGCAAGCTCCGAGTTGTTTCCTCCATAGCTGACAGCGCTCTTCCAGATTGCAGCCATTTTTGCTGACCGGAAGATTCATTTTTCTAACCGATATTTGCGTGCGGAGTAGAAACCTTCACACACTTTGTGTGTGGATATATTTACTGCCAAGTGTCGTCATGTTTATTATACTCATATAATTACACGCTGTTGTTGAGCAGAAACCTTCGCACACATTTAAAAGAAAGGAATATTACATTTTGATTAAGGAAATGGAAGGAAATGGTTTATTTAACTTCTTTTTTTTTGTGGTTTATTTAACAATGCACCCAGCACATTTTATTTGCGGTTATATGGCGGCGGAAATATGGTTATTGACCACACAGATATTGAGGGAGGAAACCCGCTGTCGCCACTTCATGGGCTACTTATTTCGATTAGCAGCAATACATATTTTATATGCACCACCCCACAGACAAGATAGCACATATCACCACATTTAATATACCAGTCGTGGTGCACTGGCCAGAGCGAAACAACTTTTTAAAGATACCCCAGGATATCAACATAATAATTATTGGTATTGTTTCGACACACATTGCCTTAACTATCATATATCATATAACACGTTTGAAGGGGTGAAAGAGAGCTTTATTCTAAACTACAACTTTTTATCTCTAACTTCAAAAAGCGCGCACATAAACAGCATAGTAGTACAGCATCATGACCATTACAGCGCATCCATTATTACTGGTTGCTGTATCAATCGCGCACAAAACACATGCTATAATTGCATAATGTTATACATGTATATATCTATACAATAATATTTAAAAACGTTGTATCAAGGGTGCACCTATATAAGTTGTTGGTTCTTTGTTTAAAATTATTTAACCTTAAATATCCCTATCAATGCCATTTTATCTTCGACCTTACGAGAGGGCAAACAGTCTGTTGTCCCTATATCAATAAACCATCCCACTGTGGTGCCAAGCCCCTTACTAGATATCATAACAAACAAGGGAATCAGGCTATAATTAGAAGTCTTGGATGAGGTGGGTAGGAAGAAAGCTTGACCGCTGCACTGGTCTGCTATTTAGAAAGTGACTTTCCCAGACACCGTGAACTCTCTTTCACCATATCAGGCCAGTTGTTTATAAACAATCTCGGGGCCTGGTCTTTCTCTCTCTAAATTAAATTAAGTTTTAATTCTACAAAAATACTGTACGTGAAAATCCAGAAAGATTTGGTGAAAGCGAAAAAGTTTTTCTTCTTCTTCTTTTTTCTTCTGTTTTTATTTTAGTAAACTGACAATAATATAAGCTAAACTACTCGCCAATACAATTTTAACTGTATAATATCCGTAACATACATGACAGTTATGAGTGCTATTGACATTTTAAACGCCATATCGCTGCACAGGAATGAAATTTAATGTCTGTTGTCTTTAACGATACCACTAGAGCACCTTGATTCGATGTAAAAAATATGGTATTTGTCACACATTTTCCCATTAGTAGCAAGGGATAATTTTTATTCAATGACATATGGGCAGCATAGCACATACCACCATCTTTAATGTACCAGTCGGGCGAAAATTATAACAGTCCACTGTATCGCTTTACAAAATATGAGAGAGAGAGAGAGAGAGAGAGAGAGAGAGAGAGAGAGAGAGAGAGAGAGAGAGAGAGAGA
>JAECMU010089940.1:0-20572 GCA_016106625.1 Dracogyra subfuscus
AAAAATATAGAAATTTATCTAGTCATCATATCTTGCCACTATTTATAGTGATTGCAGGATAAATGAACATAACGTGATTAAACCGCAACAAAAAGTATTTGGGCTCAGTATAATACTTTGACACACTGATATGTGTCTCACGGCATACTGATGGGTGGGTTAGTGATGAATGAGACAGACATTGGGGTGGAGAGGCCCTACAGCTATCCAGAGCTAAATTCAAGACGGTAAATTTCCTACGTAGAAGAATGAACGGGGGTCAGTATTTTACCAGGCTTAAAAATTCCGGAGTATTTTGGTATTCTGAACCCCGGTCATAATTCTATGGTAAAATTAATGTTTCTGTGTCAGAAGGGCCAGTATTCTACGTAAAAAGTGACCAGGGCTCAGTATTCTACGGGGGTAAAAATACCACGTTACACCGGTACTGTGATACCAGATGGCTTAACAACTGTACCACCGAACCCAGTGGTAAAGTGCGCGCTTGAAGGCCTCTGGGTCTAGGGTCGATACCCGTCAGTGGAACCATAAGAATAGTTTTTGTTCTAGCCAGTCTCATTATCCGTGTGATCCTTAACCATATGTCCAACGCCATATAAAATGTCTTGCGTTGTTTAGAAACGCATTTCTTGTAGAGCGCTCGACTGAGGTGCTTTGACCGAAGGATCGAACCTCCTCGATGGACCCATTCTCTGATTTAGGTTTTCCATGCCCCACAACTGGTATACCAAAGATCATGGTATGTGCGTCCTGTGTATGGGAAAATACATATAAAAGATTGCTTGATGCTTATGGAAGAATTTAGCGGGTTTCCTCCAAAGACTGAAGAGTCAAAATTACCAAATGTTTGACACCCAGTAGTCGATGATTGATTAATAATAATAATAATAATAATAATAATAATAATAATAATAATAATAAAATGAATGTGCTCTAGTGGTGTCGTTAAACAAAACAAACGTTATTAACTTTTGCTATAAGAATGGTCAACGTGTTCGCCGAGCGCTACATGCAATCACACTGATATGCATCGTGTAGTAGTGTAAGATGACCTTTAGTTTCCATACATTGGCAAACAATGGATCAGCATGGAATTTAAAAAAGACAACAACCAGTAACCAGTCGTCAGTCATTATGACTTGTACCATTGAAATTAAGTCACGCTCACGTGTCACGTTTCCACGGAAAATAGATTGAAAAGTAGAACGTGTCCTTGAGCAGGTAGGAATTTCGACCCCTGAACCCCCTCCCCCTGTAACCACAATAAAAATTGTGTCAAAAATACTTTTTATATCAATTGAATTTAATTAGATCATCTCAGTATAAGTTTACAGATTTTGTTATCACAGGAGGTAATGCTGGGTTTTTTTTCCAGTCCTGCTTTGCCCATGGAAGCTGGGAAGGATCGGCTGCTAGTAATTCTGCCGACGTTTCACATCTACGGAATGGTCGCGTCACTGTATGTCACTTTGCTCCAAGGCGTTACCATGGTGACCTTGCCGAGTTTTGTCCCGCCACAGTTTATAAACGCCTTACAGAAGCACAAGGTAGGACAATGGTGTATTTTGTGAATAAACCACATTTCATTTCATTTATACTCATTTTAGTGTTTATATCCAATTAAGGTTCAAGCACGCTGCCCTGGGCGCACACCTCAACTATCTGGATGTCAAACATCATTGTCTTAGAGATAACCTGCTACACTGTCCCATAATTAGCAAAATAATTTCTAAATGCACTTTCCCACAAACAAGACAGGACATACCACGACCTTTGACACAGTACTACATAATGGGTCCACTAAGGGGGTTTAATCCTCCGACCAAAGCACCTGTGGCGGGTGCTCTACCAATGAGCTAGATCTCGCAGCTCACTTTAATGGATATGTTAGTGAATATGTTACGTTTAAAATGAGGTATTATTAAAAAAAGAACCCCATAGGCCTACAGTCAAAAGATGTTATACTAAAAACGATGGTAACAACAGAGAATATAGCAAACCAGTATTTTTCATATTTGCCATTTTCAGTATTACATATTTTCTCAGCTGTTTAAAATTGAAAAATTGAACGATTTAAAAAGACAAAAATTATGAATCACCAAATGTATGGTCAAATTCACAATATATACTCTTCAAAAAAAGAAACGCATAGAGCATATTTTTCATAACATTGATTTTGAAATAACACAATAGTGAATGTTTTAGTATTATCTTATTCTATAGCTAGTGGATATGATATCATGCAATTCCGAAGCTGACAAAACGCATTATTTGACGTCAGCACGTGCACATATGTTTTTCGCAATATCCATAATAATGGTTGCAGAGCTCACATTTATCACGTACAAATCATGCTAGTACTGCACGTGCACTACCTCTTGACCGACAATTTAGTTATATTCACACACGCATTATCGATAGTGTCGCTACGTAACTGACAGAACCACAACGTAACAACGCAATTGACCGGATGGAAACCGAGGAATCGCAGTCAACAGTTACACGTCTTTTTAACACATCTCAGAGTACAATATCTAGTCTTTGGCACCGTTATCGGCAAACTGAAGTGTTATGTGACCGCCCCAGATCCGGTCGTCCTAAAGTTACCACACCGGCGCAAGACAGATTCATACATCTACAACATTTCTGTAACAGATTCCTAACTGCTTCATCATCAACTTCTGCCATACCTGGGATGCGAAGAATATCGGACCAGACCGTAAGAAACCATTTACGTGAAGCCAATATCCGAGCTAGAAGACCAGCTAGACGGATAATTTTAATCGCGCAACATAGGCGTCTACGGCGTACATGGTACAGACGTTGTCTAATATGACGACAACAGCAGTGGCTAAGAGTGGCTTTCAGCGACGAGACACGTTTTTTTTGCTTCAACGCGCCGACAGCAGAGCTAGAGTTTACGACGACGTAACGAGCGTTATGCCAATAATTGTGTGCGGCAGGTGAACAGATATGAAAGGGGAGTGTTATGGAATGGGCGGCCATCACTTACACTGGCAGAACAGACCTTGTACATGTCCCAGGTCAGCTAACAGCCCAACGTCACTGCAACGAAATTCTCCAGCGTCACGCCATACCTTTCATCAACGCAGAAAATGTCATCTTCCAGCACGACAATGCACGACCACATAGCGCACGTATAACAACAGACTTCCTGAATCAACACAATGTCGGACTGATGCCATGGCCTTCAAGTTTACCTGATCTTAACCCCATCGAGCACCTGTGGGGTGAGCTAGATCGACGTTTACGGCAACGTAACCCTGCGCAACAAACGCTACCCTAGTTGCTCCAGGCTTTACAACAAACATGGGCTACAATTCCCCAGCGTTTGATTCAAGCATTATTTGATTCTATGCGTAGGAAGTGCCAAACCGTCATTGCAGGTCATGGGGCTCATACTCGATACTAGTGTCCATGACCGTGACCTTGATACGGTGGCTTAATCCTGTTGATTTGATAGACGATTTGATTCCAAGTGATGATCTGATCATGTTTAACCACTTTCAGTTTTACTGCTCTGGTATTGAGCAAAGATATGATGCTATAAATTTGCAATCCAATCCTAACATATACCAGTTATGCGTTTCTTTTTTTGAAGAGTATATTTTGCTCCATGTGAAATGTCTTTACTACAATTTGGATATAAAAAGTACCATATATTTGGAACATAACGGAAGGAAGGAAAGAAGGAAGGAAGAAACTGTTTTGTTTAATGACGCACTCAATACAGTTTAATTACGGTTATATGGCGTCAGACATATGGTTAAAGACCACACAGACAATGAGAGAGGAAACCTCCTGTCGCCACTTCATGGCTACTCTTTTCGATTAGCAGCAAGGGATCTTCTATATGCACCAACCCACAGACAGGATAGTGTTAGGATATATGGGGTAGATCATTGTTAGAATAAATGGGGTTAACTTTAAATTTGTAGTTAAACTAGTTTCTACTTGGGAGGGGAGATTCTGGTCCGGATGTGTGTAATTAACAAACCCGTGTATCTCTCAGTGCTGAGATAAGAGTGTTTATGTTTAATTGTTGGCACCAGGGAGGAAGGGCTAATCTTGTCAGCACACATTAATTTGCATACTGTTTTCATTGCTTGTTTTATATATTGCTGTAGTTAGAAATAAAATCAGTTTCACTTGGTCTCTTTGGTTGTCTGATGGTGTCAGATGGGTCGTGATCTTAGAACTTAACAGACAGCACATACCACAGCGTTTTGCCACTGGTCTACGTCCCGTCCATGATAGAAAGAATGACAAAATATGAATGAATGAATGATTGTTTAATGACACACAAATATATCGACAAAATACATGCATATGCAATTTGTTCGGGAAATCGCCAGAAACGACATTAACCGGCATACTAGTAGCTAAAACACTTCGGTATGTGGTTTTGTTAAACTCTCTTGACCCATTCATTCATTTTGAAGAAGAATACTCCACCTCAGTGTGAGCACTGTCAGTGTACTCTGACGGTGCGCCACATTTTAGTGGAGTTTCCTCATCTTAAAGGCGGGCAGCATGGCCCAGTGGTAGAGTGCCCGCCTGATGCGCGGTCGGTCTAGGATCGATCCCCGTCAGCTGACCACTGGGTTTTTTTCTCGACATAACCATATGTCCGACGCCGATATAAAAAAAAAAAAAAAAAATCATCTTAAAGAGACTCGGAAATATATTTTTGGTCAGAAAAATGTGATGGAATAATTTTGATTCCATCCAGAATTAATTTTACAATGTTTACGTGATATTGACTTTTATTCTAAATTTTAATTTTATTTATTTGTGATATTTGTATTTTCACACAGTCCTTTACACTGTGTTTTTATTTAAATCTTGAATTTTTATATTGATTTGATTCAACATGTAATATTTTAGTACCGCAATATTACCACAGTGTGACACCCAATAGCCGATGTATTTTTCGTGCTGGAATGTCGTTAAACATTCATTAATTCTTGTTAAACTAGTACACGTATAACTCAATCGGTTTAAAATGTGAGTGTGAACGAAAACAATGTTCGTTAAACTAGTATACGGCAGAAGTGAGTGACGTCTATGCTGTTTAAGAGCCCTACATCAAATATAATTCGTTGTCTAGGAATATATAGGTAATTAAAGTTACAATAATAAGTCGTACACCAAGCAAAATGTAATCAACTAATCAACAAACAAGTGGTTAAAAGTTAAAACATAAGACATTTTAATCTCCGTTAATAATAAAAACTTTCTTTCAGTGTATCAATCCCAATTCTGAATCGTATAGTCGCAATTTTCGGTCAGCAGCTATGGTCGCCATTCACTTCAAAGTATTTACAGTTGCATTATGGCGGCGGCTATAAACACTCAATCTTATATCATATACCTGAACACTCAGACGGATTCAGTTACATGTCCAAAGTAGTCGCCGTCTCATACGTCTATCACAACCAACTCAAATAATAGCACGTGCACACTCCTGTCTCTCTGTATAGGTCAAGTCACCTCCATATTGATATTGCTATGTGGGGCGGCTAGGATACCACGAGTGCAGTAAATAACATGACAAAACAACTGATATTATGTGATTCTGTCTATTCCTCCATTACACAGATTACCCAGCTGCAGCTTGTACCACCGCTAATCGTGTTTTTGGCCAAAGACCCCAATGTGGGCCCTTCTGAACTCTCACACGTGACCAGGATCCTCTGCGGTGCCGCACCTTTAGGGAAGGGAGTCACTGCGGAGTTGGAGAAGAAGTGCAACGCACCAATCATTCAAGGTGAAAAGGAAGAAAAAAGTGTTTCTTAAGAGAATTCAATGTATTCACAAAAGCTCCACAGATTACACTGATGCCAGCTTGGAATCGGTGATGAACAATACAAAGAGGTCAGTGAAACTGATGCAGGTACTCTTGAGATGAAAGCAATTTGAAGAAGCCATCATCAAACCAAAGTGTGGACACACTGCCACATATCTCTGGTATATGAAAACAGAATACCCAAAGATTACATCCCCAAGAAAATATCTGAGCTCAAGTCTCCATGGTACATCCAATACAATAGTTTAATCATTTGATATAATGATTAAATTGATGGCCATTTAGAATTTCTATAACATATTCTTTTTGTACGGATTCATTCACTGAGCTCATAAATGTAAAGAGATACCTCAAGTGTTGTTGTGGGTCATCTGAGAGTAAAAATATTTAAATGACAGCCATTTTGAATTTTAAAATGGCGGTCATGTTCAAATGACTAAACGAAATTTTATTAGCGAGTTCATGTCCTCAAAATTGAAAATACATGTATACGCAAATATTGTGTTTCTGTCTTTAGTGGGAGTAAAGATACATGTAAAATACCCTAAAATAATGGCCATTTTGAATTTCAAGATGGCTGCCATGATCAAATGACCGAAAATATGTTACCAATGGATTTCTAATTCTAGATAGTCTTAAGACTATCAAGTCTTTTAACACATTTAATCAGTGATGTATTTTTGTACAACCAGTCGAACAAATCAGGTGGCATTTTGTACACCCCGGCAAATACTGTATTTTCCTGCAAATCCCTGAAATATGTTCCTGCAAATAAGACGGTGTACTTGTGGTATGCATTAGCTATTGACCAATCAATTTATTTAAAAGATAATATGTGTGTGTGTGTTTTATTATTGCAGCCTATGGGTTGACCGAGACTTCACCAGCAACTCATTTTGACCATATCCCCCCGAAACATGGAACTATTGGACAGCTGTTATCTAACACGGACGGAAAAGTAAGTCCAAGAGCAGGATATGCTTTACTTACCTGCCTTTCGTTAGCTGCCTTTCACGAATGTACCCTTCCTACGTTAGATACCTTTCACGAATACCCGCCCTGCGTTAGATACCTTTCACGATTATCTGCCCTGCGTTAGATACCTTTCACGATTATCTGCCCAGCGTTAGATACCTTTCACGAATACCCGCCCTGCGTTAGATACCTTTCACGAATACCCGCCCTGCGTTAGATACCTTTCACGAATACCCGCCCTGCGTTAGATACCTTTCACGAATATCTGCCCAGCGTTAGATACCTTTCACGAATACTCTCCCTGCGTTAGATACCTTTCACGAATACCCGCCCTGCGTTAGATACCTTTCACGAATACCCGCCCTGCGTTAGATACCTTTCACGAATACTCTCCCTGCGTTAGATACCTTTCACGAACCATTAAACTGGTTCCTCGTGTGGCTATGCCATAAAACGTGAAGCACATAATAAACTCAGTCTAGTGAGGTGTTCCTGGTCTTGGTGGTGAGCACACGCGATCACAATTGTCTACATGCCCATATAGGTTTTGACTTCTCATAACATTCTTGCGAATGGCAGTTCTCTTACAGGCGAAGTAAAAAGATTGTATCGTCTTTGAGAATGACAGGTCTCTTACAGGGGAAGTAAAACAATTGTATCGCCCTTGGGAGTGGCAGTCCTCTTACAGGTGAAGTAAAAAGAATGCATCGTCCTTGGAAGTGGAAGTCATCCCATAGACGCCACTAGGCATCTGACAATGAGTACTTGGAGCAGTCATGACGTTGTGAAACCATCCATTGGATTCTGATTTGTGTAGAAATAACAACTTGAATCCGTTACTGGTTTTGTCGTTAAGTTGCAGGACGGGACGTAGCCCAGTGCGCGGTCGGTTTAGGATCGATCTTCGTCGATGGACATATTTAGGCTATTTCTCGTCTCAGCCAGTGCACCACAACTGATGTATCAAAGCCCGTGGTATGTGCTATCCTGCCAGTGGGATGGTGCATGTAAAAGATCCCTTGCTACTAATGGAAAAAATGTAGCGGGTTTCCTCTCTTGAGACTAAGTTTGACATCCAATAGCCGATGATTATCAGTGTGCTCTAGCGGTGTGGTTAAACAAAACAAACTTATTTTGTTGTTTGGTTGGATTCTTTAAGACATCAGTTTATTTAACTCGAAGACTATACCATGTTTTGAGTTGGGTATTTTTATGTGTTTTCTTTTTTTTTCTTCTTTTAAAATCATTCGGCAGCCCGCACACTTCATTGATATCAGCACACGTCACTGATTATAGTGACGTCAACACATTATTGGATATAAAGGATGTAGCTCAATAGTAGGTCTCTCGTCTGGAACGATCACCGTCAGGGGATTTTGTTATTTCCGTATCACATCCAGTGCCCCACGACTGTTATATAAAATGTGTAAACACGCATTGTGTCAGTTGACAGGATTCGAACCTACTGCATCGATTCGCATGACATTTGACAGCCTGCGACCGTAACAACTCGGTTACCAGGTCTTCCACATACCTGGAGGAAGCGGGACGTAGCCCAGTGGTAAAGCGCTCGCTTGATGCTTGGGATCGATGGGGCTATTTCTCGTTCCAACCAGTGCTCCATAACTGGTTTAACCAAGGCCGTGGTATGTACTATCCTGTCTGTGGGATGTGCATATAAAAGATCCCTTAATGCTAATCAAAAAAGAGTAGACAATCACGTGGCGACAGAAGGTTTCCGGTCTCATTGTCTTTGTGGTCCTTAACCATATGTTCGACGCTATACAAATAAAATGTGTTGAGTACGTCGTTAAATAAAACATTTTCTTCTTTCAACAAAACTGAAAGCTCATTGCAACAGCAAAAGTCGTTGTAATCGCTGTTTTGTCCGTGGAAAGTGTTCATAAAATATTGTATGCTGCTTATCTGTCTTTGTTTATCTCTGCTCTCTGTGTGTCTATCTATTTCTCTGTATGTCTGTCTCTCTGTGTCTCTGTCTGTCTTTCTGTGTCTATCTGTGTCTCTCTGTCTGTCTGTCTGTCTGTTTCTCTCTGTCTCTGTCTCTGTCTCTCTCTCTCTCTCTCTCTCTCTCTCTCTCTCTCTCTCTCTCTCTCTCTCTCTCTCTCTCTCTCTCTCTCTCTCTCTCTCTCTCTCTCTCTCTCTCTCTCTCTCTCTCTCTCTCTCTCATGCTAGTGACGGGGCTTGCGATATTAGCATGTCCGAACCTCTTGTCGGATATGAATACGTTAACACAGTTCATATTCAGTTTGTTTTTGCATTTTGGTTTTTTTAAATGTGAAAAGTTACAAAGGTCGACGTTCTCGTTGTTTTACGATAGACTGTATTCACATGATGTCATCAGATTATGTAAAATTGTTGATGGATAGGTTTATTTTGGCTTATTATTTTCAGGGTGTAGATAACTGTTAGGACGTTAAAATAACAAAATGTATATCGTGTGGCCCAGAAAAGAGGACCGAGCTCAATATGGAATTGTATTAAAGTATGAGGACATAAACTTTGATAGTTCACACCTAGTACTATATACATGTAAATGTTTTCTACCTTCAGTGATCGTTTTAGGCCTATAGGTCAAACATTGTTAAAATAGCAACAGATTCAAAATCATAATCTGTAGGGTTATTGGTTTTTTGTTTGTTTGTTTGTTTGTTTGTTGTTGTTGTTGTTGTTGTTGTTGTGTGTGTTTTTGTGTGTGGTTTTTTTTTTGGNGGGGGGTGTGCTGCCCGATATATGAATGTAATGTATAGCACTTAAGTGTCAATCACAATTTTGGAATAGTACATTTATAACGAGTTTATAGCCGCCATGTTTATTTTTTATTTTTAGGGATAACAGTGATTAAATCTCAAAATCTAATCGGAAATAGTTTTTTTCCCCGAAAATGTGTTATCCAACCTTCAAATAGTATGTCGTATAGTAACTACAAGTCATATTGCAAAAATGTATATTTGGAATGTTTTTTGTTTTGGACTTTTTGGGTTAAAACTTCAAAATTGAGCTGAACAAACAGCATATTTGAAATCAGCACTGTTGAATAATGTTAAAAAGTTTGTTTGATCACTTTTAACACAAAATGCCTACAGCATTAACATTTTGAGAATTTTGGACTGAACTATAAATCTACGTCACTTCAGATTGTCGACCCAAGCACTGGGGTGTCTCTAGGCCCAAACCAGACGGGTGAAATGTGCGTTCGCGGACCACAGGTCATGAAGGGTTACCTGGGCAACGAAGAAGCAACCAGACATACTGTGAAGAATAACTGGTTACACACAGGTACAACAATGTGTATTGAAAGATGTATTAGACACGAAGTCGTATCTTTCACTTAATGGAAAGCAAAATATATTTATTCACTTTGATTTTTTTTATTACTTGTATTTAGCTAAGGTTCAGTCACGTTGTATTGGTTGTTATTTCTGTATGCCTCTCCCTCTATCCCTCTCCATCCGTCCCTCTCTCCCTATCTAGGTCTCTCTCTCTTTAGGATTTGGGATCGATCCCTGTCAGTAGACCCATTGGGCTATTTCTCGTTTTAGCCAGTACTGGTATATGTGCTATCCTCTCTATGGAATGGTGCATACAAAAAAAAAACCTTTACTGCTAATCGAAAAAGAGTAGTCCATGAAGTGGCGACAGCGGGTTTCTTCCCACAATATCTGTGTGGTCCTTAACCATATGTCTGACGCCATATAACCGTAAATAAAATGTGTTGAATGCGTCGTTAAATAAAACATTTCCTTTTATTCGTTTTTACCCGAATTCGACGATTACCTCCCCACCCCCGTTCGCTTATGGTTGGTGTTGACCTATTTTTCAGTTATCTTCCTCTATACCTGCATTTCTATATTGTATTAGTATGTAGGGTGTTATATCTTGGTCACCCATTATTTATTTATTTGGTAAAATTATTTTCCTGTATTTTATTATTATTTGTTTTTAATTTGCACTCCTTTCTAAATAAATACTGCACTTTTAATGACTGTTAATAACTGGATTGCTATATAATGTTTGTTGTTGTTTATTTAATTTTTAAAGGGACATTCCTGAATTTGCTTAATTTTTTAAGATGTTATCGGCTAACAGAGACTTTTTAACGATTGTATCAAATATAGTTTTCTGCATAAACTATTAGTATATTTACGATTAAACTTACATATTAAATATATTTTGTTGTTTAGAATATCAGTGACTGTATATTAAACGTGTTTTGATCGTTTTAATATTTATACTAGGCTAACTTTATTTTATTAGCTAAACAACAAATTATATTTAGTATGTATGTTTATTTGTAAAAATATTTTATTAGTCGGAAACATCTTACAATGCAGCAAACTCGGGAATGCCCCTTTAATTTTATTGTATTTAATTTTATTTATTTTCCATATTATTTTTGTATTATTATTATTTTTTAATTTAATTTAATTTAATTTAATTTATAAATAGACGTATTTATATATTTTATTTATTTATAAATATTAAGCGAAAGACAGTTCTTTCTGTTTACAAATGCAGACTGTAAGCACAACGTTCGGTCCCTAGCGGGCAGCATAGCCCAGTGGTACAGTGCCCGCCTGATGCGCTGTCGGTCTAGGATCGATCCCCGTCAGCTAACCACTGGGTTTTTTCTCGACATAATCCTATGTCCGACGCCGAGATAACCGTAATTACAATGTGTTGAGCGCGTCGTTAAACAAACCAAAAAAAAAACAAAAACAAAAAAACGTTCGGTCCCAGAATGCCATGCGAGGCGAGGAGTTCCCCCAATCTAAAAATAACGTGGCCAGATAACTATTCGCATTTATGCATACCAATTACGTTAACACATACCAAAAGGCGAATAAATTTAAGCGCGATTAGCAATCCGCGTTTAGCCGCTATCCGCGTTTAGTTTTATCCGTTCCTCGTGCATACGGACCCTGGTGGTTACAAAACGTTTGAGTCTAGACGCAAATCTCAAATGACATCACATTCATACAATTTGTATGTCGTTGCCATGGCGTTAGTCTCTAGACTCAAACGTTTTATAAGCACAGGACTAGGATTTATTTCATTTCAACATATTTTCGTGCTTATGATCAATTAAGGTTCAAGGACGCTGTCCTGGACACACACCTATACTATCTGAGCTGTTTGTCTATGACATTGGGTTAGTGATTAGTGAGCCACTATATCCTATTCTCTCTCACTAACCACTAACCCAATGTCATAGACAGACAGCTCAGATAGTACAGGCGTGACCCATTGAGTCGTTAAAACTTGCTCTGGGTGGGAGCCGGAATCGGGCTGCGAACCCTGTACCTACCAGCCTTATGTTCAATGGCTTAACCACGACACCACCGAGGCCGGTGAGCCAGGACACAACTCCTCGGCAACCAGGCCTGTTTCGTATAAAACAACTATAAATGCAACTATATCTATTTACAGGTGATATTGCTTTTTATGACGAATATGGCTACTTCACTATCACTGATAGACTGAAGGAACTGATCAAGTACAAAGGATTTCAGGTAGATCTTTGTGTTCACTTACATTAGTTGGGGAGTGACACAGGACAGTGGTCAAGCCCTAAGATCGATCCAAGTCGGTGTACTCGTTTGGGCTATGTCTTGTTCCATCTAGTGCACCACGACTTGGGGGTTGGTGATGTCATTGCTCTGTGAATATTGCGTGGTGACATATTAGTCCAATATCCCGGGGAGGTACATTTAAGAGACCTAAGGACTCGGACTTAAGAGTATGGGTTCGGGGACATATGGTCAAATTCGGCATTTCCAGCATTCCGCGACCCATGCTGTTTTCTTAATTAACTACATGAAAATGCACACACTGTTATGTGTTCCACCTACTAAACTTGATACTTTTTAAGGAGCTTCGTACATCTGAAATCACTGTGATATGTGCATTTCAGGTCCCCCCTGCTGAACTCGAAGCACTGCTCCTGACTCACCCCGATATCAAAGACTGTGCCGTTGTGGGAGTTCCCGACGAGGCGGCTGGCGAGTTACCGCGAGCCTACGTCGTGGAGAAGTCTGGAAAACACATCAACACTGACGACGTCGCCAAGTTCGTAGAGAGTGAGTATGTGGGACACTCTGTCCAGAGTGTGTATGTGGGCCAAGTTTGCAGAAACTAGTTACGTTTGTGTGTGTGTGGATATGTGTGTACGTTTATGAAGAGTGAGTATATGACTACCTTTTTGAGAAATAGGGCATGTGGCAACATTTGTAGAAAGTGAGAGAAAAACTTAGTGTATAGCTAAGTTTGTGAATAGTGATTATGTGGGTATGTAAAATGAGTTACTCAGTGTGTGGATTTTGCTTTTTTTCTGGAGTATGTGGATATGTTGGTGTGGAGTGCATATTTGGATACCTTTGTATGCAGTGAGTATCTCATTACGTTTATGTGCAGTGAGTATGTGGATACGTTTGTGTCCAGTAAGTATGTGAATACGTTTATGCGAAGTAGGAGTATATTTGTGTTGAAAGTGTATTCGAATACGTTTGTCGAGAGTATGTGACTATGTGTGTAGATGATATGTGGCCACGGTTACTGAAAGTGTCTTGCACAACTGTTTTGTGAGTGTGTTGCACAGCTGTGTAGTTAGCGTGCTGCACAGCTGTGTTTTTAGTGTGTCGCACAACTGGTATATTAATGTATTATACAGCTGTTTTTAGTGTGTTGCACAGCTGTGTTTATTGGTGTGTTGATCAGCTGTGTGTTATTTAGTGTGTTACACAGCTGGTTTGTTAGTGTATTACACAGCGGGTTTATTAGTGTGTTGCACAGCTGTGTTTTAGTGTGTTGCACAACTGGTTTATTAGTGTGTTGCACAGCTGTGTTTTAGTGTATTGCACGGCTGGTTTATTAATATGTTGCACAGCTGATTTATTAGTGTGTTGCATAGCTGTGTTTTTAGTGTATTGCATGGCTAGTTTATGTAATAGTTATATCATGGTTTTGATGAGTTAACTGTATTTAGACGGTGGCACGAGACGAAGTCGAGTGCCCACACGTCTAAATACAGTTAACGAATCGAAACCAATGATATAACTGTTTTGTACCATGACTGACACTATGATAGCTGTCATTAGGCCACACCCTCAGTATGACGTGTTTCACTTTCGCGCCTTTACTTCAGTTGATTGCGTCAGTTGTGCGCTAGCGGTGACGTGATTTGGTTCAAAACGGACTTGGGGCTAAAACTAAGCAAGCTGATCCTATATCGGAAGAAGACGAGAGAAAACTTTGGGATCTTGTCTTTTTTGGTATGCATAGTGCGGACGCACTGCAAAAAACTGTATTTTTTATGCATGCAAACTGTTTGGACTTCGGGGCAGGGACGAGCACAGAAGCTTAAGGTCGACGACAGTCACTTTTCGCACCCTTGTTTTGGGTTCGTACACAATAAATATAGTATACCTTACCGTAATTTCACATAAAATCCATATTTAAAAAAAGGTACAATATTTTAATTAATTTTTTTTCTTCAAACACGTCAGGTGCATTAGTAATGTTTAAACAAAAATATTTCAATTGCAATTTTACATTGGAATTTTCCCAGCTTTCTTAATACGGAAACGTCATGTACCCAGTTTAGTGTTATTTTAAGGATATGAAAAGTGACGTCATTGGCATATTGACGTCATTCAATTTCAAAATTAGCTGTATTATTTCAATGCTTCGCCACATTAAAATAGAAACCGGTCTACTAACCTTAACCCCTGTCTAATTTCTATAACAAGCCGACAACGTTGTTTACAGGTTGGTATTTTTTTATTTTTCATAATTCTGGACAAAATATTAATTTTAAGTTTCAAAAGATGAAAGAAATAAAAAGTACCTTTTGTCAAATATATTATATCAAAAAATTACCGTTGGATAAGTTTTATTTACTGTGTACCAAGCCAAAACAAGGGTGCGAAAAATGACTGTCGTCGACCTTAGATTGTTCACAGTTCGAGGTCGGTTTCCACAAAGATGGGAAAAAGTTTATTCGGTTCATTGGCAGAAGTTCAAAGACAAACAAGGGTGGTCTAAAACACAGAAGTGTACCAAACAAGGACATCACACATCATTCTAGTGGAGGTAAGAAATTATTGATTTATAGTGTCATTTAAACAAAAATTAAAAAACATTCAAGCACAATCAGATGCGTTTGTAATCACGAAACCCCAAAAAATCAATAGCAATTTTATGCTCAGTTCCCAGCGTTTGGCTGGTTACTGTCACAGTAGCCTATGTATATCCGGCAAAGTGACGTCATTCGGATTAAAAAACAGACCTACTTTTATTATCAGAGGCGTAGGAAGGTGCCAAAAAGTGAGGGGGCACACTTATATAATAATAATAATAATAATAGTTTAACAATAATAATGTCTGAAAAGTGGGGGGGGGGGGGGGGGGGGGGGGGNNNCCCCCGCTTCCTACGCCAGTGATTATAATTATAAATTTTGTAGATTAGGCCTACTCGTTGGTATTGTTATTTTGAGCAATGCATAATTATGGAACAACCCCGTATAAATAAACATTAAAAGTAATTAATTTCATTACAGGATTTAGATGCATTGCTACCCACTTTGAGGTTTATCTTGCCGCACTTGGGAACGACGGATACTTCTATCGTAAAGCTTTGAAGAAGAAAGACAATGATAGCAGCATTCGTTGGTGTGAACAAGTTAGATAATGTTATGAAAGAAATCTGCAGATCTGCCGGTATTGAGGGACATTACACAAACCATTCTGGTAAAAGCACTTGTGCTACAGATTTGTATGATGCGGGAATCGATGAACAAGACATAATGAACAGAACCTGTGTTCCAAAATTGTAATTTCAATTTCTAATGATTGCAGACTAATGCTGATGATTTACTCATACATGGATTACTGAATTGACCTGTGATTTAAAAAAAAAAAAAAAAAAAAAAAAAAAAAAAAAAAAACCCACAATTTTAATTTCATTTTTGTTAAATAAAAACCCCCACCTATTTGACACAATTTACTTTTATTTTTCTTGTTTATTAGTTCGAGCTTTGTAGTTTCCTGTGCTTTTCAAACAGTGCAGGGTTTTTTTTTAGCCATGGTATAACTGGAGCTGTGCGGGTAACTTCAGTTACCCGCACGCTTTTTAGGCCACGCCCCTCACAGTAGTGACGTTCTAAACTGGTATCGCAGTTACACCATAGTTGATATCAAAGAGAAAAGTACCAAGTCATGGTACAATAGTATGTTGCACAGCTGTGGTTTTAGTGTTCCACAGCTGGTTTATTAGTGTGTTGTACGGCTGTTTTTGTTTTAGTGTTTTGCTCAGTTGTTTTTGTTGTTATATTTTCCAGAACATGTGGTGTCCTACAAAAAACTGCGAGGAGGAGTGGAGGTCATTGATGCAATTCCCAAAACCGCGAGTGGCAAAATCATTCGCCGCGAGTTGAAAGACAGAGCGAAGAAATAACGTTATGTTCAATGTACCAGTGGCGTTCAAGCGTAAAGCCACTTAAAAACGGGTGCATCATGACACTGTCTTGCACTTTTTGAACATAAAACAACAAACATCACATAAACGAAATATACGTATCGTACATAGATTTTATGGGACTAGGTATCTAGGTTTTATAGGACAAGGTGCCTTGAAACCCACGTGCTGTCCACAGAGGATCTACGTAGGTGTTACCACATTTTCCCTGCAGTGCATTAGAGAGTTTCTTCTTCTTCTTATATATATATTTGTTTACATTTTAGATTAATATTTTATTCCGGTTTTCGTGCAAATTTCCATTTGAGATTAAGGCATGCTATCTTGGGCAAATACATCAGCCAATGGGCTGTCTGATCAGGACAGTGGGTTTAAAGGACATTCCTGAGTTTGCAGCAATGTTTAAGATGTTATCGACTAACCGATATTTTTTTTTACGATTGTAATTAAATATCAAATATATTGTCCTGCATAAAATATTAGTGGCTGTATATTAAACATGTTCCTGATCGTTCTAATATTTGTACTGGGTTAAATTTCGTTTTATTTCCTAAAATATATTTTTGTCGTACGTACGAAATTATTTGAAAACGAAATCCAATTTGTTTGTTTTTTACAAATATTAAGACGACCAGAAATACATTGAATATATACAGACACTGATACTATAAAGAAGAATATGTATTTAATATGCATGTTTAATCCTGGAAATATTTTATTAGTCGGAAACATCTTACAATGCATCAAACTCTTTAATAGTTTGTCGTTAGGGCAGAAGTCGATTGAAGTTCTCATTGAGCTGCTAAACTCAGTTTGGGTGAAAACCGGTAAAACCGAATTACCAAATGTAAGCCTGATGGTTTTACCACCACAGTTGCAAAGGCTAACTCTTTAAATTATGTTTAAACTTATATGACAGTGTTGACTGGTTTGACGAATTAGTAATTATGTGACTGACTTATAACAGATTGTTTAAAAGGTGCTCATGTAATTCTTTTTACTTGATATTGTTTTTGTTGCAGTTTATTGAAACTGTTTATACACGCATTCATTGCAATTCCACTTTTTGTTTACAAAATTAATAATCGATTCATTTGAATAAATGTTTAACGTCACCTCCGCACAATATATCGAAAACTTTGATCTCCCAAAGTGAAGCGTTAGTCCCGGTTGAATTGCTATACAAATTATTAATAAGAGACTTCAAAAACTCAAACCTCAACAACTGGAAACATTCGATCGTTCAAACAAATGTTTTGGTTCCTCCATAAAGATTTAATAGATATTGCACTTCCACAACATTCAATCGTTAAAAAATATGTTTTGGTTCCTCCATAAACATTTAATAGATATTGCACTTCCACAACTCAAACCTCAACAACTCGAAACATTTGATCGTTCAAACAAATGTTTTGGTTCTTCCATAAAAGTTTAATAGATATTGCACTTCCACAACATTCGATCGTTCAAACAAATGTTTTGGTTCCTCCATAAAGATTTAATTGATATTGCACTTCCATAACTCAAACCTCAACTCGAAACATTCGATCGTTCAAACAAATGTTTTGTTTCCTCTGTTAAGATTTAATAGATATTGCACTTCCACCACTCAAACCTCAACTCGAAATATTCGATCGTTCAAACAAATGTTTTGGTTCCTCCGTTAAGATTTAATAGATATTGCACTTCCACAACTCAAACCTCAACTCGAAACATTCGATCGTTCAAACAAATGTTTTGGTTCCTCCGTTAAGATTTAATAAATATTGATTGCGCTTCCACAACTCTACATGTATGGAGTGTTGAAGCTAGTGGTGTTCCAACGATTGATTATGATTGAACATTTATCGGATTGGCTCTTACGATGTGATGGTCGATTATAAAATACGTAATCGATTTGTGGGGAAAATGTTAACCCTGCAGCTATTCTTCCAACTTTGATCATAAAAAGTAATGGAAATATACTGTGGTTTGGGTTTGTTTCCATGTGTATATAAAGAAACATTACATTAACTAGTTAATAGAAGAGATCAGGCCCTTTATAAGGACCCTATGGGCATCCTATGGAGACAACCTACAACATCAAGTAGTCATTAAAAAATAGCTACTCTCGATCCACTAAAAATCAAAACGTGTCCTTTCTTCTACCCTCCCACCCCGGCCGAATCCTGTCCAGGGCAGGCGTGCGCTACAACAGCTTGCTCTGAATGTGCACGTAAAGACCTACATACGATACGAACTAGTTAATAAAAGTACAATTAGCCATTTGCAGGGTGCACACGACAATCGGCACATGATCTTTGTGATTCAAAGCCTTCTTACTGTCATGGAGTTCAAACCGATTGTGTTATGGAAAGCTGATCGGTTGGAGCCAGGCGATTATAACCAATGATGAAATCCCAACCAATTCAGGTCACTAGTTCAAGTTGTCAGCCAAACGAAGCACAGGTGTCTTGGATGGTCTTGACTGTCGGGGATTTAGGTGGTAATTACATAACAACAGATCTCAGACTAAACGAAATAAAAGATAATGATAAAATGTATTGCATTTAAACATTCCACATGGGAACAGAATGCACAAAATAACATCAAAACGTTGCAGTATCAACAAACAATGACTATAGTGTTACATACATATACATATACATTTATGCCACTACAACAATCTAACTAAAATGATTCTGTGGTTGGGTTGTTGGCGTTTGTACATGGCAGGAGACCTCGTTACATATTACAGATGACAATCGTGTTACAACTTACTAGATTATTATGTTGGATATTGGGTGTCAAAGTGGCAATGCTTTAACCCATAACCGTATTTACTTTATATTATTATTATTATTTTAAAGATGTACTAAATTATATGAGGTGCTACAATATGAATAAAATACGTTTACATTTTAAATGTGTTATACTTTTTGTATTGACACTTATGGAGAGTTCGACGTAGTTTGGCAAACAACAGTGTCGTGTTCAGGAGGAATCACAGCCTAGCGCTCGCCAACAATTTGACTGGCACTGTTGTGTTCTATGATATCACATTCACTTAATGTTAGGCGTACCCCCCAATACCCCCCCCCCCCCCTCCTCCACAAAAAGTCAAGAAAGCGATCACGACCGCTCGCTCTGCTGAAAATACCTAACAGAAAAATACTTCATAAACAGGTTTCTGCACTTCCAAATGACGGTCAGGTCAGGGTTTAATGGGCCTGTCCTGAATTTCCTGCAATGTAAGTTGTTTCCGACTTGTTAACGTCTGAAAATATGTATAAAATATATTTTCTTGTTTAGAATATCAGTGACTGTATATTCAATGTGTTTCTGATCGTCGAAATTTTTGAAAGAAACCCAAACTGGATGTGGTCAAATAATTTCGTACGTAGGAAAACAATTGTTTATCCTAGTTCAAATACTAGAACGCTCAGAAACACGTTTAATATACAGCCACTAATATTTAATGCAGAAAAATATATCTGATATGTAATTACATAACATTTTAAAAATTGCAGCAAACTCAGGACTGTCCCACGTACACATTCAGAGCAAGATGTTGTTGCTGACGCTTGTCATGGACGCAGGTGTCAACTTCTGCTGGCTCCTTCGTCCAGAACAGAAAAGGGTTTGTGGACGGGAGAGGGTTGTCGCCCCCGTTGACACATGCAAGGGAGCACAAACAGCCGGACCAGGGGCCATGTTCCCGAATATATCATTGTGCCCAACGATATCATTAAGAGTTCGTTGACAAAATGTTGATAATCATGAAGGTGTCTATATGGACATCGTTACCATAAGTCATACCATAAAGTCATACCATAAAGTCATACGTTTTCCCTAATGTTTTGGGACTGGAAGACATACTGCTGGACCTGCTTCAGTAGTACATTTAACGCCTTTATTAGGAGAGTCAAGGGTTGAACAACTTGGTGCAGTTTCAGGTGCAGGTGCCGATGAGACACAACTCGATGAGGTGTCAATTCCTGTAGTTATATTCCCATTTCAATGTCACAGCCGTTGGTATACCACGTGACTGTTACCATTTTGGTTCGGTTTGTTTTCTCGTGCACGGTTCGTGCAATCAACATCCGATTTGTTGTCGTTCGCTTGTTGTTCATTTATGAGGTGTTTCTTCACAGTTCGTGAACATTTTCATTAACAATAAAGTTCAGACAAGTTAGTATCTCAATACAAAACGTTACAAACCCTTAAAACCAATAATTTTGCTAAGTCTTACGATATCTGTAGAGGGGATACAACCTTTGGGGGGGGGGGGGGGG
>JAECMU010089948.1:10289-29090 GCA_016106625.1 Dracogyra subfuscus
CCCCCCCCCCCCCCCCGCCCCGCCCCTACCTGCGGACGCCCATGTTAACGATTGTAATTACATATCAAATAATAAATTTCTGCATACAAAATTAGTGGCTGCATATTAAACATGTTTCTGATCGTTTTAATATTTATACTGGCTTAAATTTCATTTTATTTCCATAAAAAAAAACCATTTCGTACGTACGAAATTATTTGAAGACGAAATCCTGTTTGTGCTTCTTACAAATATTAACACGACCAGAAACACATTGAATATACAGACACTGATATTCTAAACAAGAAAATATATTTAATATGTTAGTTTAATTGTAGAAATATTGTATTAGTAGGAAACATCTCACAATGCAGCAAACTCAGGAATGTCCCTTTAACAAATAAATAAATTAATTAATTAATGGATATTTAACAACAACCCAGGAAAAAAGTTAAACATAGGCTATTTGGGTGACATAGTAAATACATATGAATATCATTATTTACAATAAAAAATATTTTTAAGCCTAATATACAATTGCCTAAAATTACGAAAACATAGTAGAGCTGAGGAAACATACAAAGCAAACTATCACATATATCAATTTATTACCAAATATATATTTTTGTCACGGACTTCAACTGATTACTACACAAAGATGGACTTAGATGATTACACTCCACATACGTGCTGCGTTGTCAGTGTACACAGGCAATGTGCACAAATAAATGAATCCATAAAATGTGCATGGGCAATGCAAGCACAACACAAGACCACTTCATCCTTCCCGCACTGCCATTCTGCTAGGACTGGTTTAGCAGAATGAAGGTTGCCTCCACCGTTCATCTTACCAAGACGAAAATATATATTGTATTGGTCAGTATACTTAAAACCATTGTAAGATACATGAACAGTACCAAGGGACAAATTAAAAGCAAGAGTTGCAGCTGAATCTGCCATTTCGGAAAGAATGGGGTGGGAGTGGCAGATTGTGAAAATAGCCGTTCATGCAACACTCCACAAATACTCAAACACTTCAAATCTTATGTTTGTGATCATATGACGTTTTCAGAATTGTTATACATTTCCATGACTTAGTAAGGAAGACAGTGTATTCCTAAAGGGTTCTTACAAAATCCGTATTCTCATCTTAAAAATTCTGGCATCCACCAAATGGTAACATAAAAATATTATTTTGTGCATCTATGATCATTATTGTTCGGTACACGGATCACCTGTTGGACAGATATTAATATATTATTACTACTGAATTCCATTTTAGATGAATGAATGAATGAAGTCATTTTATATGAATACCCACGATAAAACAAAACCTTGGTAGAAAATATTTTATTAAAAAGTACTTCTTTCTTTTTTTTCAACAAAGTGTACAAAATCATCAATTTTAACAAGATAGTGGTTCACCTTTTGTGATGACTAAAGCTGTAGTCCCATATATTATAGTGTTTACTAATGTAGAATACCCAGCAAGTGCTTTCACCATCTAAGGATATCAATTGACACAATGTAACATTATGGACCGAATTTACAAAATAAATCTTTCTTTAAAAAAAAAAAAAATTAATTGTAGTCAATACATGTAGTTGCTATGTGCAATAAAAAAAACAATGTTTCATAAAATTGGCCATATGTGTAACCACAACTTTCTTTAAACAACATTTTAAAAGTTGTATGGTCTCAAGACTTCAGATGTGTTGATGGTACTTTTTAATGTGACTAGATTACAGCATTGAACATAAAAAGACAGAAAGAAAAAAGTTGCTATATAAAAAAAACCCTCAACATAAATTCAAAACGTTTCATCTATTGTAATTGTTTAAACATTACCAATATATTCAAGACTGCAGCTTTAAGACACAAAATATAAACACACTAATAACAGACATGAATATTGTTACATAATCAATATGTAGTAAATCACATTTTTATTTTAAAGCTTATCATACTGTGATAGGATAAACCACTACACATTGGTGTAGGTTAACTGAAAAACAAACAAGAATGCACTTGTCAGGGTAAAAACATTTTCTAATAAACATGGCATTATGGGAAGGTGGGTGGGGGTGAAGAAAGTGTCAAAGAAGCATTACCCACCTCCAGCACTCACTATTTTATTAATTTTAATTCATTAGTTTTCTCCAAAATGGATTTCCTACTACTGTTGCCAAGCAACACGTGTATACATACATACATACATACATACATACATACATACACATACACATCTGTGAGCAATGACTAAACCATAAATTCAAAGGAATACTGAACCAAAAATACGAGACTACTAAATGTCTTTTACTTAGTGAAAGACCCAAGTTTTCAAACACTACAGCATACATCCGACAGTTGAAATCAGACATTACTTATGGCAGATTTTATTGCTGGTGAAAACTATTGTTTGCAACTTAAAATTCTTCAGCTTGAATCCTATTAAGTTTTTAAAATTAAATTATCACTGTCTTGTGGACATTTTAGGCCTATTTTAATAGACTAAGTCTATTTATAAAAATTATTTTTATCACAAAAAAATATCTTCAAATATGCATGCTTCTTTTGTTGTTCAGTGTAATATAGAATTACTTGGGAAATACTGGAGGACGACAAATTATGTTTTATACACCAAGAAAAATGACATTTCATATACACGTATACACAGGGTCTTCGTTCATTTGTTTGGAAACAAAGCCCAAGCTTATCATTGTACAAAAATAAATATCAAAGTAAAAATACACACATTTAAAAAGCAGTGGCAAAACATTATATACGAAAATTAAATATAGAAACAAATGATACCTGAGTACATAGAGAAAGTGGTGGAACAAACGAATTAAGTCAGATGATAAGATAATGAAAATATTTTTCAAAATACAAAATCAAAGAAACTGATGATTACCATTCCAAAAGGTCATTACGATATGATAATGAAAGATTGAAGATATCCTAAATGATGTAAATATGAATTATGAATATAGATTTTTTGTAATTTAGAAAGCACACACTATAAACACACAGACGTACACGACAGAAGACATACAGGAGTGAAAGAAGACAACTCTAGACACTGGGGCGGATCCAGCTTTTCTGATGAGGGGGGGTCCAAGACAAAAAGGACACCATAACATTATGAAAAGGCACCACTGACTAAATAAATTTGTAAAAAACCCCTAAAATTCCTAAATAAAAGGGGCACTTCTCAAATTTGAGGGGGGTCCGGACCCCTTGGACCCCCCTCTAGATCCGCCCCAGAGACACAAATGTAGACTCAAACTAAATGACAAAACACTTTGGCAAGTCCAGTCTATTACCAAATCCTTTTCCAAAATACCTATGAATATAGATTTTTTGTAATTTAGAAAGCACACACTATAAACACACAGACTCACATGACAGAAGACATACAGGAGTGAAATGTAGACAACTCTAGACAGAAACTAAATGACAAAACACTTTGGCAAATCCAGTCTATTAGCAAATCCTTTTCCAAAATACCTAGGTCATAAATCAGCATCTTTAAAAAACGAGAAAAGGCTGGTGTGCTGCAATTTAAAACGACATTTCTACACTAGGTAAAATAACAGATATACAGCACGATGGTTCTTGTTCATGTATTATGCAATTAGCTGCCTAAATTCTGTCCAAATCAGCGGTAAAATCACACCACAGGCACGGAGGAAAATCATTGACGACAAAAACACCACCCTATGTATTGCCCACCAAGGCTCAGTTTTGAAGACAAAGAACACAGCATACAAGGCCACAGCAAAGAAATGTCCAATCAACACATGAGGTTTAGGCCTCATTCTGAAATAAAAAATGAAGCTTTGTCAGAATATATAACAATATTAATTGTAGAAAACAAATTATATGAAATTGATTCTCTCACCTATCACATATAGAGTTCATGTAAAACAATATTATAATGATCTGGTCTTGCAAAAGGAATTTATTTTTCTTTTGTGGAACTGCTCTCTTTATTTGAAATTTCTCAAATGATTTCTTCAAAGATATTGTTAATAGAGAAGTACAAGAACTAATCTCAGTGCTTCTTCATTTAGTAATTGCTAAAGAATGACAAAGCTATTTTACATTGAAAAAATCCACTAAAATATTTTAATGAATTACACCATAACTGGAAAGATAGGGGAACTCACTTAGCATTCTTTACATATACTTACACTGACAAAAGACCAATTGGTCCATCAACACATTCACCACCAAGTTGGAAGTAAGCAAAACAGGCTCTTTTCAGTCGATGCAAATATTCTACAAAAGATAAAGGATGTTAGTATAGACACCAAACAAACCTCAAGAAATTTTTTCTAAAAGAGTTGTGTGACAGTGCTTGAAAATGTTAATATGTTTCAAACATATGAACCCCTAAATAAAGTACTTACTGAATTACTGAAACAAACCAATTGACATTTTCAGACAATATAGTGTTGTCATTTATAGTTTAACTGTTTGTAGCACTATCTAGTTTTTCTCAACAATATTTGTATTATAAATCCCTGTTATTTACGTATTTAGATTAAATAGACAAGAAGTCCTGGCAAATGCAAACATTTATGACAGCTATAAGGCCTAAAATAAACATTAAATATACAGTAGATCTGTTATACATAAAAGATTAATAGTCATCAATAATGCAATTCAAATAACTAAACCTACCATCCTTTGCAGCAAACAGTTCATACAGAGCTTGTGCCAAAATGTTCACAACGAATGAATGGCTGTTTTTTCGTCTCCAGTGAAACTGTCGCATAATCTTCATTGTCTGACCATAGTCTGATAAGTCTTTAACAGGCTTCATCAAATCCTTCAGAATGACGGCGTCATTGAAAACCACACTCATCCCACCTCCCGTAAGAGGGTGTCTCATGTTCATGGCATCACCGAGGATAAGAACACCAGGCCTTTCCAAGGGAGATGCTGGCAGGAAACTGTTTGGCATTGTACGAACACGGTCATTAACAATAGCATCTTTAAATGGTTCTTGCACATGATCTAAAAAACACACAAGAATTTCGTGGAATTAAATGTCAGACCTGCCACACACAAAAAAATAATTAAATTAAATTTAAAAATTAATAACAAAATTTAAAGAATTTTGCAAATATTTTGAATTCAACAGTAAAATGTACTTAATACCCATTTGATATTACATATTGAAAGAAGTAAAACTGTCCAGTAATTGCAAAGAATTTTAAATATATTTTCATAAATAATTTAATACATAGACAACAAGAGTACCAGTGAGGTACATGATACTCCCATCAGGAGTTTGATGGAAAACCATATCTAGGATAATGAATATCCTACGGGTATGATTCAATTATAACTATGTGAAATTTTTGCAATGGGATGGATGGACAATTTGTTTTGGACCAACCACCATCCCAAGTTGTTACTATATGCATCTGAATACAAGATATGATTTGGACATGGATTTATTGTTATGTGCAGTAGACTGAAAAGTACGTCACAGTATCCTAGTAAAGGTATTTGGCACACCACCATCCTAAGTTGTTCCTAAATGCGAGGTTTGGTGGTCATGTGTATGCAAGATATGGTCTGGACAAGAATATACCACTATGTGTTGTAGACTGTGAAAAGAAGGTCACAGGTTAATAGACGGATGTATAACACCATACCATAGTACAACCCATCATTGATGTTCACGTAAAACGTTGTTTTAAATTCCAGTTATGCATTAAAAAATAATTATTTTACCTGGCAACTGAGGAGCAACTTTTTCCAACAGGTATCCTTTAAGGTCTTTGGGCATTCCTCCCTTTATGTCGACAAGAACACGTGTTTGATCAGATGAGATTTGATAAATCAGAACAGGACTAGGCTGTGCCAGGACCAGCTCTGCATGGTTGTCCTTAATTTGTGGGCAGTCCTTCATCAATGTACCAACAAAGTGTGAGGTTATCGTCACAGTCTCACCAACAAGTTCTTTACGAAATTTAGAAAAGCAACCATCAGCAACGATGGTGAGAGGAGCAAAAACTTCCTGAAATAAAAATTATGATATTAACAAAATAAATTATGAGAATTGGTACACAACAGTACACAGGCATCAGAAAATGTTATCAGTTGACAAGGTGGGTGGCAATAAAATATTAATTTGCCTAGGGGTGAAGGTGGAGTGGGGTATGTGCCAATGCATAATCTTCAACTAGAAGGTAGTGTCCCGTTCTCCCAGCTTCCAACATTTATACAGTAAGAAAGATTAAAATGTATTTTTTTCATGATATAATAAATATAAATGTGTTGATGTTATAAAACCAGAAAATCTAATTTAAAACACTCAACAATTTAAATAAATTATGCTGTATGTTTTTCCTTTGTAACAGCAGTTGATTATATTATAGTTCATCATAAACACTGACCATATTACATAGTTTGAGATTTTTAGCAAACCTTATAAAGTGTTCAAATTTAATCAACACACTCAATTTTAATCTTTTTGTATTCAGAACAGGTCAAACATATCCACTTTGAAAAGGTTTGCTGAAAGCTCCTGAAAATACTGGATACACAATGCTCACTTTTAGCTTATCTGAATCCTTGTCTCTGTACTGCACACCGACAACTGTGCCCTTATCTTCAATCAGTTTGCTAGCTGTCCCCTCAATGTATGTGACACTGAAATAGTATATCAAGTACATGATAGTTTAATAAAATTATCAGGGTTGAAAATTAGAAGTGGCCCGGTCGCCTGTGGTGAGCTTTTTTGTGTGATGGGCAACTAAGAATGTAACCAAGGTAATCTGTTGGGCCACAATCGATTTTAGGGTCTGGCGAGTATAGTACTAGTTAAAAAAAGAAACACCCTGATACTGAATTGAATATAACAAAATACACTAGAGGAATACACTGGCAGCAGAAAACAAAGAACATGTTCTATATTTTGACAGTGCCAACATAATGAATAAAGATAAAATTCATATAAAAATAATTATTAATTTATTAAGTTTTAAACCGATATGGTCTCAAATAACATTTTATTAGGGGTAAAACTGCAGTGTAAATGAAAACAAAAATTATTTACAAATTACCATCTAACTGTGCAAGTTATCCATTTTTCTGATACATGTTTTAAGGCAATTGATGGAACATTCAAAGTAATCTGAATGACCGTAATACATGATCAGGGCCATATCTCTGCACAAAACAGAGTCGAATGGATATTTGGTAAAATAGTTGATGATTCCCATCTAGTGCCTTGTTTATAGGAGAACAGCCACTCTAGGGGAAATCATCTGCTGGGGATTTCACCCCTCAGTTTACAAAAACAAAGAAAAAGAAAGAAAGAAAGAAAGAAAGGTTTTATTTAACGATGCACTCAACACATTTTATTTACGGTTATATGGCGTCAAGACATATGGTTAAGGATCACACAGATATTGAGAGAGGAAACCCTCTGTTCGCCACTTCATGGGCTACTCTTTCCGATTAGCAACAGGGGATCTTATATATGCACCATCCCACAGACAGGATAGCACATATCACGTCCATTGATATACCAGTTGTGACGAGAAATAGCCCAATGGGCCCACAGATGTGGATTGATCCCAAACCGACTGCGCATCGAGCAAGCGCTGTACCACTGAGCTACGCCCCTCCCCTTTACTAAAACATGCGCAGTTCTACATTTTGTTTCTTTGTACTGCATTATCTTTTACCCTGTATTAAAAATGATATTTAATATGTATAATTTAATGGTACTTTGTAAAGAAACATATTTATTTACAATGAATTCCTATCTTTGTTTTGGAGTCGATATGAGTTTAAAACTTTATAACATGTTTTTAATGTGGGTTTTAACTTAATTCATTATGAAGTTAAATGCCAATTCATCAGTTTTCTTTAATGCAAATGGACTAATATTCAACAAAAAACACTCTAAGTTAGAATTTTGGCTGTGTAGTTAAATTCCAATGTGATAATTGGAGGGCTAGTTAAATTTGAGAAGGGCCATGGTTTTTATGTTAATTTTTAACCCTGAATTATATATTATTTGATCCCTATCAGCCACTTAATAGAGAATGTTTATTTGAATTACCCACTGGCTATTATTTAAATCACTGAAAGAGTCAAGATTGTTTTTTTAAAGAAGATCCTTTATTTTTAAATTTTAAACAAGGAAACACTGAAGTAATCTAGGAAAATAAAAAAACCCACATGCTGTTTGTTTTTTTTGTTTTTTTGTTTAACGACGCACTCAACACAAATTAACTACGGTTATATCAGCATCGGACATATGGTTATGTCGAGAAAAAAAACCAGTGGTTAGCTGACGGGGATCGATCCTAGACCGACCGCGCATCAAGCGGGCACTGTACCACTGGGCTATGCTGCCCGCTAAAAAAAACACATGCATGTAAATATAAAAGTTAACATTCCTGGCATAAATATTGTACATATATGTAAGGTAATTCATACTTCTTTTTGCGATGAACAAAAAAAAAAAAAAAAGAATTTATGATAAGCTGTTTCTGAAGTAAAGTGATATCATCACATATTTTGGCAAATTTCTTAATTAAAACAGTAATGTATGCTGTTTGTCATTTAAAATACAACAGTAAGCTACAAAATCAATACCGTAAACAGATTTAAAATTATAAAGTAATTAAGTTGTTATCAGTTCTTAATAATAAAAGGGACATTCCTGAGTTTGTTGTATTGTAAGATGTTTCCGACTAATAAAATATTTCTATGATTTAAGCTTACATATTAAATACATTTTTTTCTTTAGAATATCAGTGTCAGTATATTCAAAGTGTTTCTAGTTTTCTTAATATTTGTAAGAAGACAAAACTGGATTCTGTCTTCAAATAATTTTGTATATACGAAAAAATATTTTAGGAAATAAAATGAAATTTAATCTAGTAAAAATATTAGAACATCAGAAACACGTTGAATATACAGCCACTAATATTTCATGCAGAAACATATATTTGACATGTAATTACAATCGTAAAAAGAAGTCTCTGTTAGTCAACAACACATTAAAAGTTGTAGCAAACTCAGGAATGTCCCTTTAATACTTACTTTTTCTCCTTTCTTGCAGCTTCTCTGAGAGCCATAATAAATTTTCCATGGTGAAAAGCACAACCTGTAAATGTAGCACTATTCTCATCTTTCGGATAGGGGATGTGAACCGTTGCTCCTGTTTCTGTGTCATGGATTACATATCCCTTCATTTTGTGAGCATCAAAACCTTCAACACAATCTGTAAGCATAAAGAAACCACAACTATAGTATTTCAATTACCTTGGGTAAACAAACAATTAGTGAACCCAGCTAAAACTCAAATCAAACATGTGGACAAAATACACTTTCAGCTATACATTGGTAAATATGCATTTGATCAATGATACAACAGGGCTTGAAATAGCAACCTGCTAACAACAAAAAGGATGTGCAGTTTATATATATTTAAAACACGATGTTTGCCAAATATTTTTTGTTTTAAATCAGTGACATTTGTATAGTTTTATCTTGAATCATGAACGTGAAACAATAAACATGAATTTAAAAAAAAAAAGTATCACGTCGGTGAAAAAACCCCACAAATTATATATATTTTACATAAATTCCCGTATATGTATAAAACGTACGAGTATTCAGTACAGTGTCCTGAAAATTAATAAAACATTGCACCGTAGAAGCGTTTGACAGCCTGAGCTAGCGCATGTTTTGACAAAGAAAGTAATAACGTCATCACAGATTGGATGAAATTTGACCTCTTCTGGCTCTAGAGATAACAATACATGTCGCTGTTTTCATTACTCTCACTTGTTAAAAAAAGGTGGAAACCTTTAGTTAAATTTAAAATCCTTTATAATTACTGGATACACTATACAGTCAACAATAAATACATTTATAGATTATTTCAGTATATTTTAAGCTGTTTGTATTGCACAAAAGCCTCTTGCTTCGGACTAAGGACACTTGACCCGACAAAGCTCCGCACATAGGTGATGACAGGTGTTGATTATAACCAGTTTCAATTACTGGTCCTTTGTTTTAATTGGAGTGTAATACCTTGATGGCTCTCTAAACCAAGAATTGTGCTATCGTTAATGACTGTTTAATCTCTTGACCGGCTCAGCGACTTTTGACAAATGAGTAGCCGAGTGGCAGGTGACTGACACTACTGTATATCCGACTTCAGGTGGAGAGAAAACATTGTTCTAATACAAGCAGGCAACATCGCAACCGAGTTCGTTGCAAATGCGACCATTTTTTTAATTTGGCGACTGAAATATTTCATACTATCTATATAAAAAATACCAGTATGTATCATCTGGCTCCCAAATAAAATCTTTTTATTGACAAACCTCCTAGACCAAGCTTCTTCAAAGCTTGTAGACCCCCAGGCTGCAATAACTCTCCAACTATTCGATCAGGCTCTTTAAGATCTCTTTCAATTATCGTGACACGCCGACCATCTCGAGCAAGTACCGTACCCATAGTTGAACCAAGGACTCCTGACCCAATAATAATAATTTCAGGCTCACTACCAGAAAATGTGTGACTGGGTTGACCATGAGAATACTGAAAGACAAAACAAACAAAAATATGTATATATTTGACTATAGAAATACCTGCATTACTAGTGCCATTTATATTTCTACAATACATTTAAAAAACAAAAGGATCATTTCTTGGCCTTTTTCACATTTGTAACATGGTTGTTGAGAATTTAAAAAAAGAAGAGTAAATCTTTAAAAACAAATTATATATGGGAAGAACAAATCTGAAGGCACACATGCAGTTTACAATTTAAATATTAGATAAAATATTGAACATCTTCCCTCAGATATACCTGAATATTCTACCACCAGAACCATTTTCAGAGGGAAAAAAAGTCAGTAAAATCTGAGATGGTGGTGATGGCATCAATTGGCAGTCATTAAGACAGTTAGCATAGAATTACACAAAGACCCAACCAACTACAAAATACATATGGGGTTCTTTGTGGGTTGGTTTTTTTTACTTCAAATTTTATTATTTCTTGTACACACTGGCACACTTAAAACTGTACAAAATATTCAAAAGTTAAGTGGGTAGTCAGGTCTGATTTTGTCCATTAAATTAATTTAACATTTAACATTTACTATATGTACCTTTGATCGTTTTCTCCACCACTGCACAGTAACACAGATAATCACCACTGCTACTGCCAAAGGCAGCATGTTTCCATATCCAGGCAAAAGCTCCATCAGTTTCGGTTTGCAATTACAAATACACTCAACCTACATTAAAAATAAACATGTATATAAATGGAACATCACCAAATATACAAATAGATAGCAACACCCGCAAATCTAAAGACTCCATACGTTTATGTCCATTGTAAACTGAATAATTTTTCTATGGAATTAACTGTATATTTGGTATTTCCCGACAAAAATACCTGGCTACAAACTGTAGACCCTTGAATCGTCAACTTCGCCTGTTCCTATTGATAATGATGTCATTTGGTAAAAATAATGTTATTAACCAATCACAATACAGAACACACTCGCCATCAGTTTACAATTGGTGATTATTGATGATGCTATTGGAGCAATATTGTTACAGAGCGAAATTTCAATAACAGGACAGCCCAGTAGTAAAGTGTTTGCTTGATGCGTGGTCGGTCTAGGATCAATCCCTGTCATTAAGCATAATGGGCTATTTCTCGTTCCAGCCAGTGCTACAAACAAAAAAATGTAGCAGGTTTCCTTTCTAAGACTGTATGTCTGAATTATCAAATGATTGACATCCATTAGCTGATGCTCTAGTGGTGTCATTAAACAGGTAAGAAATCCAGTGTGCAATGATTGGGCTGATGGTATCTTTAATCTGATGTTGACCTCTTTCTGTTTCTAAAGTAACTGAACATAAGATATAAATGGGCACAGAAATGGAAACCATTGAACTAGCCTGCCAGATTAGAACCATTTAAAATTTACTAGCCCGCTAGAATTTCTACTAGTCTGCCATCCTACAGAAAAAAATTGTTTTGTTTAGCAATATTTTAATATATATATTTAATAACAAAAGCATTAAGACCACTTGGTAAGTTATCAACATCACATGGCAAACGAAAGAAATCAAACTTCAAACCTTGAGAGACACATTTCTTTCATATAGATTTACAAAATTCAAGTGACATCCAGCAGGTGTTTAATATAAAAATACATTGAAAACAAATCAGCAACAGACTTTTAATGTAAACAAATATCTTTTAGGAACTATTGACCTTTGACAGTCCCATGCATCAAAATTGGCATTATGTCTGGTAACCCATATACAGGTTACCACAACTACATGAAAGTTAGAATTTAATTCCTGTTACTACTACTTTTAACACGGACGTTCTGAAATTGTATCCGTGTGTGCGAACATCGGTACGAGAAACGAAATCTGGAAGTAAATGAAATCGTACACATGAACATTGGTGCAATTTTATACGAGAAAACAAAATGCAGAAGTAAAATCGCTGCTTAAACTCTGAATGACTATAATTGCTAGCTATTGCACAAATGTGCGCAAACATCGATGCAATTCCTTACGAAAAAATGAAATGCTGAAGTCCTGAATGCACTGCCTGGTTTACATTTGAAAACGAAACTACAGTCCATTGAAATTTTGGTCTTTTCTTACATGTGGTAACCTCCCAGTAACCTGAACAACGGCTCTCAACTTTTTTCGATGCCTGCAGACCGATTCTTGGGAATTAGGCTAAACTATATTCGAACCATGTTTGTTGGCGAAAATTAACCGATTTGGCTATAATGGCATCTCAGTGTAATGGCGCAAATTTTAATGTATTGGGCAATGGTGAAATTGATTGCATTCCTCCAACTTCTAGCTACCTGCTAATACTTCTGTCTCACCTACTTGTATATAGACACAAAAATATAACAAAATAATAAATGATTTTTATAGCTGTTGTTTTAGTGAACTTGTAATGATACTGTTTTAGCCATATATAGATTTTTTAAAGTTCCATTCTAGATAGCAATACAGTCATAGATTGTGGTGTAGTTTCAGCCAATGCCAGGTTCCGTTTTGTCCAATTAGTTCCATTTTCATTTGGGACCATTATGGCATGGCTCTTTTTTCATTATAACCCAGTGTTCTCGCTGGGTGAAAATTAAAGGAGGGCGGCCGCTCATCACCACACCCTTCAAAAAAAAAAAAAAAAAACCATGGGAGGGGGTTAGTCTTTTAACTGAACCAAAGATATTATCGGTCTGACATTCACAGGCAGTTCTGGTTTTGCTGGACCAATAAAAGTTTTAATATTATTATTTTTAATAAAAATTTCAAGATATACGAAAAACAATAACGATATTTGTAAAGTGATACAGTTTTGTTATTTCCATCTTCATCGAATGAATTGATCGCTGTGATAAAATATTATAGTCAGCCACCCATTATATCTGCAACTGAGGACAAAATATTTGACAATAGTTAGTGGAAACAAAAGACAGAATGACCATTCTGATCACTGACAAATTTGGAGCAAAATAAGTGAGGTTTTTTTGTTTTTCATTCGGAGATTGCCGAATCCGTAATTTTTTTTAATTTTTTCGTTGTTCACATAAAATATAACTTTTATAGTGTCTATCAAACATACAAATGGATACAGATATGGGTAAAAATAGAGGCTGTTAAAAATACTGTTAAATTATGCCACGGTAACGGTCGTAAATGTTTTGTCAATTGTTTTTTCGTACATAATGCGGCTTGTTTCCTTGCATGTCCAGTGTGCAGACTGATTATTTTGGGGTGGGGTTTATTTTTGTGTGGAAAAAAGTGTGCATTTGGAAACAGCGGAGACAGGTGCTGGGAAAATAAAGAGGGACGCTCAAAAATAAAGGAGGGCGGGGAACGTAAAAGGAGGGCGGCAAAATGGAAAAGCGGGGTGGAGCACCCCACTAATTAAATGGAGCAGCGAGAACACTGATGACCCATATTTGGAATTCCTGAAGTCGTCAACGCTGTGCATGTATGACATCCTTCTAAACTGTTTGTTTGAATAGTTTGGAATACTTGCATGGCTCATGCAGAGTCACAAATTAAATGCAAGATTATTAGTTTTAAATATAAAACTAAATAAATAAATAAAATTATAATACAATAAATCCTAATAAAATAGACAAATAATTTTAAAATAACTATTATATTATAAATTCAAAATTGTATCTTTACAGACAAAATTCTGGTCTATTTTGCTCATAGCAGACTCATATATGAATTTAATACTAGTAAACAAAGAATAAATAATGAATGGACATCTGTCTACAGAGCTTACTCCTAGGTAGCACCTTAAGGCTTAATTTCATATTATTCACACTAAAAATAAGGTTAAAATTAACTCAGATAATAACTGTTTTCAAGTTTGATCAGTGATGATCATAATGTAAACAGTAATGGAATGATGGATGAACAGTTTGTTTGGTGTCTTTTTTATATGTACTTATATTAATTCACAGATATTTCTACATAAGGAACTGTTATTTATATACAACAAACCTGTACACCTTACATAGCAGCAATGACATTCGTCTGACAACTAGGATCACCAAAATAACACCTACATGACAAATCGCACACACTTTGTGGTTCGATTCGTCTGCTGATTTCGTATTACTCAATCACGAACAAGAAAAACTATAACTGCGGATGTAACAAACAAGAAAATAAAATAAAGTAGCGGTTTTTGTTGGTATTTAGGAATATTTTCCTTAAAAGATATAGGTTTACAACTTTGATTGAAAAGGATTTTTTTCTTCTTCAGATTTAAAGCAAATTATTTAATTTGAAATATTCAGTGCGCAATATGTCAAAAAGAAAAATATGTCGGAGGCTATTTTTAAGTTTGAAGCGCGAAGTGTCGCCAGTTCTGCTTCTGATAGGTAATCATAAAACAAAAGGCCCTGAGGTTTTTAAAATTTATTGTAAATCATTTCTTCTAATAAAATAGTGTTTGAGAATAACCACATGTCTTTAAAACTGTATATTTAAGCCAACGAAAACAATAGTAAACACCGTAATTGGCGTAAACGTGCTTCGTAGCAGCCATTTAATCCATTTCCATACAGAAACGTGTAGTATGAACACAGCTGTTCAAAGTGTACCAAAGACTTTTTTTTTTTTTTACAGGAGAGAAATGGATGACAAAGGTTAACAATTAACTATTGAATTTGGTACCAAATCAAGCTTCTAATGATTGATACCACTATTTATTAATGCATTGATTGGTGACCTGTTTAAGTGGGGAAATCTATTTTGGTGAATGAGTTAATTGTGTGTTAGGGCCGGGTTGTCTCAGAACTCTGGGCTGAGCTATCAAGACGTTGGCCGAGATGTCAGGCATTCGTGTATTAGCATGACAATTTTTTACATTCACAGACATTTTTTGAAAATAAAGTTAAAATAAGCATGTTTCCACTTTTGGTGTATTCAAATTGCATGGTGATAACTGATTCGTGACTGTGGATTATAAAATATGTTGTATTCATGAATGAAACCTAACCCTAATGCTAATAGTAATATTCATAATATAATTTTTTTTTCTGATTTTAATTTGAACTTTAAAAAACCCCTCAATTTTAATTATATTTTTGATATTGCAAGTCTTACTTAAAAATACTAAAATAGTAGTACTAGGTGATGTTCCCTTGTTATATCAATACAAATGAGAAGGGTTAACAAGCAGATATCTTTGTGATTACATTATGTTAAAACTGAAAAAGAATTAAAGCAGTAATATTAATTACTCAGTGCTTATGGTTTGATACGAGCAATTGCTCTCGCTCGTGTGTGCTCGCGAAAAACTGCTCGCGTTATCACACGTAGACATGGCTAATCTATTTACTCCAAAAATACTGTGAACTGGCACCACGAAAAATTGAAAATAGCTACCGGTCTATAGAAATGTTTGACCTATTTCTATGTTTTGCAAGCTGTTTAACTGGTCAGCGAGACCCGAGAATGTCGATAATTGGATTGAGTATAAAGGTCAATGATTTGTTTCCTGATTTGCTTGATTTTACGAATGTCCCCTATGGGTACAGACTAAAACGGAGCCGTGCCAAAACGGAACCATTTTTGTTGGCGAAAATGGAACCTATCATGGCTAAAACGGTACCATATATAAATATATATAATTTATCTTATTTTTAATTTCAGGATTAGGGTTAGGGTTCAGAGCGATGATTAGGGGTTGGGGGGGGATTCGGAAGTCGTAGACTGGCCACACTGTTTATGTAATGTTACTACTAATATTACGTATTAATAGATTATAACGTGATGTAAATATGTAAATTCTTCAAATAAAATTCATGGCTGTTAACTGTCCGTCGTGAGACGGATTTCCGTCGTCAGAGAAATTGTGGAAATATTTTTTTCAGGCAGGTTTGTTTTTTATTTTTAATTTTTATAAATGAAAATCACTTCAGCCGTTTTCGGTTTCCGTAATGTCAACCCGATCGCTTCGGACGTTATCTTTGCTCCACTGACCTTTAGGAACCTATCCCAGGGTATAATCTATCATATATTTTGGGGCCAATATCAAACTTTTCCCCAATAAAGATNNNNACAAAAAACCTGACATCGAAAAACTTTCGGTTTTGGTTTTCCGATCGATTAGGAACACGTGACGAACAATTCTGACCTGGATATGTAAATTAGGTGTATCCTGTTTTGATACAGTCTGTTGCATCATATTTTTTAATAATAATGCCTACATTGTCTGGTATAATAATTTTTTGGTAGAAGAATACAACTTTTTGTTTTAATCCATCCATTTGCGTTAACACATATTTGGGATCTATCGCAACACATCCAATCTGCTATTTGCTTGGTCCTAACGGACGTAGAAAGCAAAGTATTGACTTAATGTGCATCCTGCACTACTATTTGCTGTGCTATTTTAAGCAGACGATCTTTTTTTTTTTTTAAAGGTGTGTACGTATGTTTCATACTTTTTTTTTTTTTTCAATCATGTTTGGTATCATGGCATAAAATTTGGCACGAACGATTTTGTCGTTCGTCTGTCGGTTATGGAAAACCAATATTGGCACGAACGACAAATCGTTCGTGCAGAAAATGTAATCGTTTGTCAGAAAATCCCAAAAGACGTATTTAGGATAATGTCACGATTTTGGGATGAAAAACAAAAATAAAAGAAAGGGCCTAGCAATGCAGGTGTCAGAAACATACATTGTAATAATGTATTTGTTTGAAATAGACATCGCGTTTAATTACAAAGTCGGCACTGTCTTTTAAAGTCTCTAAAACATTTTGTAACATTGTTGCACATTCCCTTTGATCATTTCGCTACGTGCGGAAAATCATACACATTTTGGAAATTAAAGCAGTTTATGGGTATTTAATAAACGCAACATCATCGTACCTGGACATTTACTGATTGAGTTGTAAAATGTCAGGACACCTAGTGAAAAAACTTTCCAAAAGTGGTGGTTTTCTGACGATTTTGCCATAACTACAAACGATAATGGCGACGTTTGTAAAGTTGTATGCAAAATATGCACGGACAATTTTGTAGCTATACAGAGTGAAGCTAAATTAAGAGAAATGAAGGGATCAGCTATGGACAACGTTAAAAACTTTGTTGGTGGGGTGTCGTTTGTCCATAAAGGTAACCTTGAACGGCATGTGAAATCTGACGGACTACACGACTGGGCGAAAATCTATCGTTTCTCTCGATTAAGCGAAGTAATTTGATTTGTGTCGTGACCCCGTGACATGACCCATAAAGCACTTGCTAAGCTGAAACATGTGGGTTATAACATGACCTAGATTCCTGTTATAGGAATTACTAGTAATTGCCTCTGGGACATTTCGAAATCACAGTAAAATGCATAATATATCAATTTTGGTCTATGCATTTTTATTTCGGCCTTCTTTTCGACACCTTTGTAGTTACGTAGAAATAATTATATTCATTAATTCTGAAATGACATGCATTACAACGAAAACAAACACAACCCTTGCTAAATCAGTTTATTAGAATATGACAATTGACATGCACAGCCAAGAAAATAGTATGTTTAATAAGGGACTTTAAAATTCCAAAGTGGAAATTAGAACATAATAAAACGTGAGCTGCAGCATCGATTGGATAGATGGGGAATTCGCTAACTTCGGTTCTTTCCGTTCACACTGGGAAGCTTAATGTTTCCGGGGGAAATCCCCTTTTCATTCAGATTTTTGTTTGGCGCTAACAAGTACTCCCCTGTAAAAGAAACGATGATGTGTGCTGAAATATAAACGGCAGCCTTCTAGTTAGTCCCTTCATACCAGAAATAATTATATTTTAGTATTTTCGTTTGATTACCGTTGCACTTTAATCTTTTCACTTGTATATGAACAACTGGAGAAAATCGTTCGTGCAAACACTAAAACCACACGAACGACAGATCGTTCGTCTGAAAAAGTCAAATTTTATGCCCTGGGTATGGTTTTTGTAATTAAAAACCAGGCAGAAATCCGTTACTACAGTATTTGTAAATTAAGTGGAAAAAAACCCCAACTAATTTAAATATGCTACTCACTCCCTTTGAAGTAATGGCCGTACCCGATGTCACACCATGTGATGAACAGCACGTGCGAGTTTGAACACATTATGATGTTATAGTTATGCTGGGTGATTATTAGATTGCTTATTATAGATATTGAAACTTAATAAAGTTAATCCGGTCAAAAATTAACATTTACCGACCAGCAGTATGTTACTGCTTTATTATTTACAATTGAATAATGGGG
>JAECMU010089960.1:0-12835 GCA_016106625.1 Dracogyra subfuscus
AATGATTTTAATTGCATATACGATTTAGGGAATTTGTAGATAAACTAGAGCTATATTTGTTTTATGGACACTACAATATTGCATAACAAATTAGGCAACATTTTATGTAAAACTTTATTTGCTTGTTATGGCTATTTCTACTGGATTATAATTTACAAGATAAAATAAACGTAAAAACTGTCAGAAAATAGTATTGATTGATTGTTTGGTTGACTGACTGATTGATTATTTTGTTTAATCTGTAGCACCAAAGGATATAACTTTGTTGGATTTTTGGAGAATGATTTGGCAAGAAGGCTGCTACACCATTGTTATTCTTACAAACCTGGTTGAAATGGGCAAGGTAAAGTATTGAAATAATTTTAATTTATGTTTTAAAATAATTCATACACTATATACAGTTACTACATTTTTATGTTTGTCGAAATAACAAGAAAACTAAATTTCACGTTATTTCAAGCAATAGTAAAGACAAAACACAATTTACCATAGCTTTAAACATATTCTGTGATGTATTTTATTATTAATTTGCTTATTAGTATGTGTTCTCTTTACAATGCCTGTACTACTTGTAACACTTTGTGTAATATCCATCCATTTCTTCATTTTCTTAAGCTTGCGGTTTTTGGAAACTTTTTTGATACGCACCTCTTTCAGCAAAAGAATATTATTAATGCCATCATTAATATTTATTAATTTTAAAAGGACATTCCCGAGTTTGCTACAATTTTTAAGATGTTATCAACTAAAAGATACATTTTAACGATTGTAATTACATATCAAATATACTTTTCTGCATTGAATATTAGTGGCTGTATATTAAACGTGTTTCTGATCGTTCCAATATATGTACTAGGTTAAATTTCATTTTATTTCCTAAAATATAATTTGTTTGTACATATGAAATTATTTGAAGACAAAATCCAGTTTGGGCTTCTTACAAATATTAAGACGACCAGAAACACATTGAATATACAGACACTGATATTCTAAACCAGAAAATATATTTAATATGTAAGTTTCATCGTAGAATTATTTTATTAGTCGGAAACATCTTACAATGTAGCAAACTCAGGAATGTTCCTTTAAGTCTTCGTGACACCCTTTCTCAAATTATCAGTTTACACATGGTTGATCCTTTATATCTTTTGGTGTGCTTTTTTTTGCTCTTAGTGATTGATTATTTGTTATAGGAAAAATGTTTTCAATACTGGCCAGAGACAATGCTGGAGTATGGCGATATCAAGGTGACCTTGAATGAACAAATAAAGAAAACTTTTTACACAATGCGTCTCCTCAAGACAATTCATAAAAAGGTATTTTTAAGCATTATTTGATTAGATGTTAAATTTAATTAGTAATACACTAGTTATTCTTATTTTTAAATGTGCTTTTTTCTACATATTTTACATCTTTCTTCCTTATTGAGGTTTTTTTCTGAGAAAAGAAAATGTGCACCTTTGAGATAAGATATATTAGAGTATTTTATACTATTGTGTACTATATGTATATTGTGACAAACTTTATTTTGTTAATGTACCATAACAGGCTGTACTCGAGACAATTTGGTTTTAATTATTATTATATACTACAGACAAATGAAGAGAGAATGATAAAGCAGTTTCATTTCACCTCTTGGCCTGATCATGGGACCCCAGATACTATGAATCTCGTTGAATTTATATGGCGTGTCAAATCTTGGGACAAATCCAGAAGTGGTCCCATGCTTGTTCACTGCAGGTCGGTAAAGATATAAATGTGTGGAATAAAGGAAATCAGAGCAATAATTATTTAACAAAAATAAATGAACATTTTACTTATATAATTTGTGTAGTAAAGTATTCTGTAATTTAGCTCATAAAAGATACTCTAATATTAAGATGAGTATACATTTTTCTACTGAAATGCATAATACAAATAAAGCCAAGTTATTTAATGTTATTGTCCACACAGTTCGAGATATACAGGAAAATTCAACCAGTACGATACACGTGTTTCATAACGATTTCACATGACCAATGAATGACGTAATTTTGGGAAGTAAAGGCATAACATAATGTTGCTTCTCTGTTACATTTGAACGTCTTGACCCGATCTTTTTTATTCATAAGAAAATAATATTATAGATAATAAGGATTATAATGAAATTATTACGCTCTCGTGGATTGTACTGATTTAGAAACTCGTTTTAGGATTCATGTATTGCCCTCGCTCGGCTTGTTTAATAAAATCAATACCACACACAAGGTCGTATAATAACCTAGCTATTTGTTTTAAAATATAAATATTCCATCCAAAGCAGTTAAATGAAGATGTTTTGCCACCACTTTACAAGCACCAGTACGCATCTTTGGTATCGCCAGGATTTTATATCAGGGTAGCCCAACACACATGGAAGTCATCTATATTGGTTATGAGTGGTGGTATGGAAAAAAGAGTGATGAAAAAAAGAGGTTCGAGTGCTGTAAATAAATTTAAAAAAAGTTAAATTAGTACACGGCTCCATGCTTGTAAATCTTTTAAAATCTTACCTTATAATATAGAGTCTGGACGTGCAATTTTTATGGCTACCGAATCTGGTCTTGAGCGTGCGTTGTATATAGGTTTTATGGACACAGATCCAGATACATGTATATCATTAGAGAGAGCATGTATATCATTAGAGAGAGAGAGAGAGAGAGAGAGAGAGAGAGAGAGAGAGAGAGAGACAGAGACAGAGACAGAGAGAGAGAGACTAATATTATATGTATTAATGTTTTCAGTGCAGGGATTGGTAGAACAGGTTCTTACATATCAACTGATACCTTAATCGATCAAGGTCAGAAAACAGGAAAGGTTGATGTGAAACGTTTTGTCGCTCAGCTAAGAGGTGAAAGGAAAAATATGATACAAACAGTGGTAAGTATTAAAAATATATGCATTTTGTAATACGCTATATTTAAAAACAGTTAAAGGCATATTGTCACAGACCTATTAAATGGCCTAACAAAGTATTATGTGAAAAAATATGTACTTATTCAACAATCTTAATTAACCATCATACTCCAGTTATTAAAGGGACATTCCTGAGTTTGCTGCAATATTTTAAGATGAAATCGACTAATAAAATATTTCTACGATTAAATTTACATATTAAATATATTTTCTTGTTTAGAATATTAGTGGCTGTATATTAAACGTGTGTCTGATCGTTCTAATATTTGTACTGTTAGTTTTCATTTTATTTTCTAAAACATATTTTTTCGTACGTACGAAATTATTTGAAGATGAAATCCAGCTTGGGCTTCTTACAAATATTAAGACGACCAGAAACACATTAGATATACAGACATTGATATTATAAACAAGAAAATATATTTAATATGTAAGTTTAACCGTAGAAATATTTTATTAGTCGGAAACATCTAAACAAAATGCAGTAATCTCAGGAATGTCCCTTTAATGATATTTTGTAACAAATAATTGAATTATGGCAATGGTCCATAATTTAAAAAATAATATTGTCAAGAGGACTGACATGCATTTCACTCCATCATGGTTTAGTTAAGGTAATTCAATAGTCAGATTTGGTTTCAAAACATTAATGTAATGTTCATTTATTATCTACTTTTGGAGAAATAAGGTCTTTAAATGTTTAAGCCTTTAAGTATTGTCTATGTTATCTGTATTAAATCTGAACGATGTTTGATCCCATGAATCTTTATCTAATGCCTCGTCTATAGGAAATCCTTTACTGGACATTTCATCCTACTTGCACCTCCACAAAGAGGACTGCCATTCTCAGACTAGTTTACTAATTTAAAACTAACTCAGGTCAGAGCTCACTGGAATAAGTATTCCTATGATGAAATGCACTCATGAATCACTGTCATCAGGTGTTCGCGAAAAGTGAGCATATCCTTCCCCACCTGTGACACTCGTCATGTGTTCTGCCACCACAGTTGGGATCAGTATTGAATATTTATATCTATAAAAGTAATACATTATTTATATCCGTAACATTGAAATTTACTTTCATTGCAACAGTGTAGGTTTTTTTTATAGTTATTTTATTTATGAGCAGAAAGATGACAAAACAAATGTTTAAACATTGTCCAACGCATTAAGACAATAGTGGTTGATTTCTCTTAACACTCATAAAGATGGCATTCCATGTATTTATATACTTACCTTTCTTGGTCTAGTTATTTTTCATGCTGCGGTATGGTTATGTTAATTAATTAATTAATTAATTCATTCATTTATTCATTCAATCAATCATTCCAATTGGTGTTAAATTTAAATGATAAAACTGTATACTCTGGTAAAGTTCAAAGAATGTTAGGCATGATTACTTCCTTAGTAAGAAAGCCACTCCCCTAGGAGACCATAACAGAATATTGCATCCTTCCTGCACCGCCTATAGAAGAACTGCCACTCCCAAGAGTATCTTAAAACCCCCAAAATGTGGACAGGATAGAGCTCAGTGATGTATTGGCATGCCCTCTGGTATCATTGTAAAACAGTGCTGATATCAGGTGTGCGATAAAGGTGAACATATATTGCCCCACCAATGGCACTCCTCGTGAGCACATCCCACAGCAATGAATGAATAAATAAATGAATGTTTAACGACACCCCAGCACGAAACATACATCGGCTACTGGGTGTCAAACTATGGTAATGCAAACAAATAAGGTGATGGTCAACATCAATATAAAAATTCAAGATTTAAATAAAAACAGTGTAAAGAACTGTGCAAAAATACAAATACCACAGATGGATACTGACTTTTCCTGAAAACATCAATTTCTGCTGTATTTGCCATTCTCTAAGAGAATGTTACACCTCTGCACCACGGTGAGGATACAGCACGCGCAGGGGAAGCCCACAGCCGTCAAATCCATAGTTGAAATGTACAGGATTTACATGGAATACAACAGATGACATTTTATACTCATAATATACTTATTCAGTATATAAAACTATTGTTGCTGAATCCATTTTTGTTTTATGCTTAAAATTTAATCTTTAAATATATACTACAGTCAAACTTTATTATCTGAACCTTTGTAATCTTGAGAGCTCATGATGTTTAGAAATTGTTCTATAGTATCATTTTCACCAGCAACTAGGATTATGTTTATCTCTAACCACCAATTTATTCTTTTTAATATTTTCTAATTATTTTGTTTTTCAGGAACAATACACCTTCATATATGAAGCATTACTTGAAGCCTTTTCCTATGGTAATACAATCATGAGTCGTCAACAGCTGAAAGAGACCTACTCACGAGACAGTTTTAAGATTGGATCCAAGTCCTTGGAAGAACTGTGTCAGGTCTGAACACTAATCTGTGCTAATGTCCAAAAGAAACACATCATCTAAACAATTCTCCATCAAGTCTGCATGGTTTTTAATATGAAAATGGTTAAACGATTTGCCAAAATGTTGATATTTTTCAATTACTATTAATGCATTGCCCTGAAAATTATATTACAATTTTCTATTCATATGTATTATATATGTTTATAAGTATTACATTATTTGAGAAGTCTTTTATTTGTGGGCACATTGTGTTTAACATTTTTCACTGTGGAAGCATTTCAAAATTACAATATTATTTACCTTGATTTTCTTTTTAAAAAATTATAAAAAATATTTATTAGCCAAATTTATTATAATGAGCACTTTGTATGTGCCTTTTAATAAACTACACATTGTTACAAACTTCATCAAAGCATGTTTGATTATCAGTGAAGATTGTTTCAGATTATAAAAAAAGTAGTTTTCTATATTATGTTTGTAGGCACTGATTGATGAGGCCAAAACACACGGTGAGTTTTGTAGGTCTTCAATACTATATAAAACATTTGATTTCTGTTATAATTTCTGCTTACATGTATATTGTATTTCAATGTTTCAAGTGGGATCGCAGGGATTCCATTGGGATTGGTCACAAAAAGAGAGTATTTAAAAGTGTTCCTTTTAGTTCAGCTGGAAAAGACCCTAAGTTACTGTGTTGAGTTAATTAAAACAACAAAAAAAAAATAACCTCACACTGTTTGTGGCCTTCATTAACAGGTAATATTATTTTGTTATTTTAATTTATAAAGATTTTGCACACATCTTGGCCATGTTAAGAAAAGAGTCCTCTTAAACAGCACATTCAAACTGTGGCCTTCATTGACAGGTAAACACATTTTTAAATAAAGATTTCGCACACATCTTGGCTATGTTAAGAAAAGAGTCTTTTTAAACAGCACACTCAGACTGTGGCCTTAATTAAAAGGTAACAATATTTTGATATTTTAATTTATAAAGATTTCGCACACACCTTAGTCATGTTAAACGAAAATACATGTATATTGCTGTATGTGTATTTTACATGTACAATATGTAAATATTGTTTTTAAATTGCAGTGTAAAATGTGTATGTTTTTTTCAGGGAAAGAAGAATGCTATAACGTTTGTGTTCATGGAGCATCCGCACCATGTAAAGCAATTCAAACACCAGCAAGTACAATTTCATAATAAACATACTTTTAACTGTTTTAATATAGTTATGACAATTAAAAAATTGGATGGTATCTGTTTAAAAACTTATACTTTTTCTATAATTTTATTAACCCTATAAGAAAAATAAAATAAAATAAAATAAAATTAACACCAAATATGTAGCCATCACGTACGTTAAACTTTACCTTATTTCACAAAATATAATATGTTTTAATAATAATCGTATTTCTATTGTCATATAACACTGACTGAACATGACATGCTTTATATTTTAAATAAAGATTTGATTTTCTGGTATACTTTATAAATTGTAAATAAAAATGCACTGTTTTTTAATAGTTATTTTGTTATTAAAATGTTTCGTCTTTAATCTTGTGTTACATGTTATCTTAACTAATGATTTTTTTTCTATTCTTGTAATATTTCAGACTCAGCAGCTTCTGTCAGGAATAATTGTTTACTGCGAGTCATTGGACGATGCTAGTCTAGATGATGAGACTGTTTGGAACATATTATTTGACTATCACTGCTCCACTGTCATACACCTTGTAGCCAGTTTAAAGGTAGGCATACTGTATTAAGCTATCCACCAATTAATATCGATACATATGGCAATTTAGAAGGGGTGCACAAGGTGACTATTTAGTATGAGAATCATTCTTAAAATGGTTCTCCGTTTGTAATTAGGACAAAGGAATCAAAATCCTGAAGTGGCCCTGACCTATTTCAGTCTCAGAGAGGTCTGACCATATAACATGAAGCCATTAACTTATGATTTTAATAGTTATGCTGAAATACGGAGAGGATACAGAAAATTCATTAATCTAAACAGCTTATTATAATTTCACATATATTTTATTAGTCAGTATTAGTGTGAATTATTGATTAAGATTAAAAATGTGTTGAGTGCGTCGTTAAATAAAACATTTCTTTCTTTCATTCTTTGATTAATATTAACTAATGCTGATACAGGTGTATGTGCAAAGGTTTGTTTTTGGAGAGATGACCACACCCCCGCTGCAAACAGATTAAATGTTTTGTATGATGTATGTTATTACTCTGTCCCTCTAAATCACAGTCCAGACCCTCTGCACAATTGCCTGCACATGCGCTTGTGATACATGTATGTTTATTGTCATTTGAAATATTTTGTGAATTCTTGTAGGAATCTAATGATTTGGCACATTCTAGTAAGAATTCAAAGAATTTTGAATTTACTGAACTCCACACAGAAAACCTGCCAGGTCAGCTGACAGTGACAAAAGCTCAAATTGAGAAGGTAATAATTAACAAAGAATGTTTTTGTTTGAAGCAATTTTAAATGAAGATAATCCTTGTTATATTCCTACATTTTATATTGAAGGCAAGGAATGGTTGTTTGCTAGTAGTCCATGGCTGTCAAAATATGATGATAGTCAAATATAATTTCGAGCATGAAAACATAAACCTGCTTCGGAAGTATATTATTATTTTATAATTGGCATCAATGATCATTTTAAGTTAATTCTGAAACAGACAAAATGTTATGCTATTTATGCAAGCTAAATGTAAGAAGGTGTCTACTAAGGACACTAAAACACCATAAGAAACAATAAAACTAGATTTGACACTTTTCCTACCCAGCCAGCAAAATGCTGATATCTTGAGCATGTCTACATGTAATTCAGTAAAAAGTAGCGCTAGTGATAAAAACGCATTACATATGACTTTTTAATTTCTTTCACTTATTAGTATTAGTAAATTATATTAGTAAAGTTATATATTTATCCCTCTCTCTCTCTCTTTCTCTCTCTCTCTCTCTCTCTCTCTCTCTCTCTCTCTCTCTCTCTCTCTCTCTCTCTCTCTCTCTCTCTCTTCACAATGGATAGCATTACCATCGTTTGATACCCAATAGCCAATGTATATTTCGTGCTGGGGTGTCGTTAAACATTCATTCATTCATTCATTCATTCATTCATTCTCTCTTCACAGAAAAAGGAGATTCGAAACTTGGAGTTGTATACCTTGTATAAATGGTCTGGAAGTCTTCCCAGTTCTGACCTAAATTCTGTGATCAATGTCATGGACATGGCAAGGCAAAATCAGCTTGCATCACAGCAACCTGTATTGGTACTTCATAGGTCTGTAGTTGTTATAACATTTAAAAAATATAAACATAAATCACTTTTGTTACCACTTTCTCTCTACGTTTTGGCGGTGCCACGCCGCCTTCACCTGATGATTGTTATTCTGTCCATTATTATCAGGAGACTGTAATTCTCTCTGCTATTATCTAGACATTGTAATTATCTGCTGTTACCAGGAGATTGTAATTATCTGCTATTACCAACAGATTGTAATTATCTGCTATTATCAGGGTATTGTAATTCTCTCTGCTATATATCAGGATATTGTAATTATTTGCTATTATCAGGAAATGTTAATTTTCTCTGCTATTATCTAGAGATTGTAATTATCTGCTATTACCAGGAGATTGTAATCGTTTGCTATTACCAACAGATTGTAATTATCTGCGATTATCAGGGTATTGTAATTCTTTCTGCTATATATCAGGATATTGTAATTATCTGCTATTATCAGAAGATTGTAATCGTTTGCTATTACCAACAGATTGTAATTATCTGCTATTATCATGAGATTGTAATTCTCTCTGCTATTATCATGAGATTGTAATTCTCTCTGCTATTATCAGGAGATTGTAATTCTCTCTGCTATTATCAAGAAATTGTAATTATTTGCTATTATCAAAAATAGAAGGCAAAAATTTCATATCCAGAATGTAGCTACAAGAGAGGGAAAAAAATGCTGAGGTAAACCCAGACCTGTAAAATAAATATCAGTGTCATGGGGGAAATGTTTTGGGGAAATTCCAGACGAGGCAAGCGCCTCATCTGCCATATGCTGGCTACGCCACTGAAAACATATTTACAACTGAAATGGATATCTTGTCAGATTTCTGAATTTTCATTTGAGATTATCTAAATGATTTTAGTACAGATATTTCTGCCTTTACCGCCACATGTATCAGTGTTCATGAATATGCATACAAAGTAACAATCTGTGAATCTGAATGGAACAGAAAACTGGACTTTTTATAGGTAGTTGTTACATAAAAGTTAAAATTTATTTTGCTACGTATAAAACGGGAAAAACATATTTTCTTTATACCAGACGGAAATATTTATTTGTGTTTTAATTTCAGTGGTACTCGTGTTGATCCTGGACTATTTTGTATTTTGTTCAACGTCCTCCAAGGTATTGCAATAACTGGAGATGTGGAAGTCATCAACAATGCCAGGAGAGTACTCAAAGACCTACCAAATACATCAATATCTAAGGTGATATAATGATAATGATAAAAAATGTGCTTTATGCATATATTCAACAAGGGTTAAAACATTCGATTAATGACATTTAACTCTGATGCACTGACTGTTACATGTAAACGAGTTGATGTAAGTGAGCAAAAACCTACCAACAAAACATAATCATTTATACCCACTTCTTCACAAATATCATGACCTTTGACATACCAGATCTGGAAAGATGATGAAGTTCATACCACTAATTACGACTTGCTCTTAGCAGGGGAACCCTAGTTTAAAATGTCAATGTTTCAACTAGTCTTTTTGAACAAAATAGTTTATAACCTGGTTGATTATGTCTCGATGACCCTGTAATTTTTCTTTTTTCTATTCATACTATATTTTTTACCTTCAGACACACAGGTTGTTCCATACCACTTACTGGTAAAGGTTATATCGATGCCACAGAGCTGTGTATAAGTGTTATACAATATTTACAATCTTATGGATAATTAAAGACTTTATCTGCAGTTCCAATCAGTGCACCACAAACTGGTCAAAGGCCGTGGTATGTGCTTTCTTGTCTAAGGGAAAGTGCATATAATAGATTCCTTGCTGCATTGGTAAAAATGTAGCGGGGTTTCTCTGATGACTGTGTGTCAGAATTATCAAATGCTTGACATCCAATAGCCGATGATTCATTAATCAATGTGCTCTAGTGGTGTCAAAACAAAAAAAACTATTTTTTGTATCTCCATTTAACCAAAGGTTACATAGATATATCTATGTATGTAATAATTACATTACATTTTAATATGTTTTGTTTTGCAGGATATAATCAACTACTGCTATCGCATGGCCTTGTTTACAGATGACACCAACAGCATCAGCATCTATGCCAATATGTGATACCTGACTATTATATTTAGACTATTATATAACAGAAAGTCAGTGAATTGCTAGAGAATTTGTCCCAGAGTGTCATTATCTACAGAGAGATTCAATGGATGAAGCTTTACTGTAATTTGTTTCTGATTTTCTTAAGTGATGGTTGCAAATGTTTGCTTGCGTTTCTTTATTTACCGGCAGCTTGGTTGTGTGAAACCCAAATGCAGATTCAATGGACAATCTTTAAAATTAGCAAATGTTACATATCGTAAAGGATACAAGAAAAGAAAAATGTTCTCCATACAGGCAACTCTTTTCAGTCAGCACATTCAGGATGGCCATTGATATATCACTTATAGAACACTGGATGAATGAATGCTCAAGATTGCACATGGCTGAACGTTTGAATTCATAACTATGATGTCAAATCCAAAGGTCATAACTGCAGGGGATAATAGTTTAAAAAAATATAGTAGGTACTGGTAACTGGAAGTAGGTTCACATGCTTTTTACTTTGGTAAACGATTGTTCTGATACATGAATAAGTTACGTAACTGGTGAGTTATCTAACCCTAACAGACGTTTACTATGGTTCTGTACTGCATTGCTGTCAAAACGTCATTTGAGAACATTTTGGAAATACATGGATGTTTGTTAAAAACGTTCTGATGATGCTTTTAATTTTAGAATCGAATGGAACAATAAGAAACCAACTGGCAGTTGACGTGAATTTAAAGCTGGGCAACAACACACGAAACGTTTTTGTGAATTATGTTGAGCCAAGGTGTACTTTTATGACTTTATAAATATGTACATACTATTTGCTCTTTTGTGTACCTCACATTAAAAAATATTTTTTACCTGTATTAGATTATAATATTGCATTAAAATGTATGAAAAAATAATCATAATATTTATATGTGCAACACTGATCTGTAAATATCTTCATAACATTATCTTATTCAGTAAAATGATATTTAGACTGTTTGTAACTTGATTTACGGTATTTAATATCATCTATATAAATAATTTGTAAATATTTTTATAGTTATTAGTCCCCTACCTGTCCAACTGGATGGGACTACAAGTTTCACATCCGTCCTTCAGTCTGTCTGTCTGTATGTCAGTCCATCTGTCCCACAAATTCCGGAAATGTTTTCCACAATGCCTTGATATACAGATACAGATCTCGTGTGACTTAAATGACAATTTATGCATTATAACAAAATTATAGCCCTTTAACTTAGGAATATGAAATTTTGTTTTCCGGACTTGTTTTTGCAATATTGAGATGAAGTTTCGTGTTTAGCTTTCTCATGTTATGGGTCAAGTTTGGCTTTCATAGCTTATTTATCAATTTTTTTACAATGTTATTGCACTTGAATTTAGGAGATACGAACATATGTTAGGTCAGGTAGGGGACATACATGTAGCTTTAGCAGTACTTTCAGAATGCTTGTTATTTCATAATTTGAATATGGACCCCCCCCCCTCCAATAACTCCGGCTCTTTGGACCGTCGATTACACACCCCTATATAAATGTCTGCGTTCAGGCCTACCGCACTATAAACATAATGTTTCTATGATCTATTACAATGGTGTTACTGTCACACACAATTAATTAAAACTGCAGTTGTATTTTAATGTTTAAATACAATTATGATAATTAATGTGAGGCGAGATTGCAGCTTTGACGCAAAAAACGTTATTTCCATGAGAGAAAACCAAAACAATCAAGGTGTGTGACAGCTCGCTAGATTCATCTCTTATATTTAACACATGATCAGTTATATAACAAAACGCAATTTCATCAACTTAATTTTTACCTGTATTATTCTTTATTTTTAAAGCGTAAGTGGGGACATTTATGATGCCAGGGATTGGCATGCATAAATCTCAGCTGAAGATTCACTATCAACTGTGACCATCAGTTTTCAGCTGTGATTTTGTTCGTGTTGTTGGAAGCTCCCTTTTTCATAAATATTCCTGCAACCTAACCTTTGTAATCTTTTTGGGCGGCATATTTTCATCGTTGATCCAGGAATTTATATCACGATCGTCCATCCTTTTTTCAACCGGGCGGGCAGCATGGCCCAGTGGTAGAGTGCCCGCCTGATGCGCGGTCGGTCTAGGATCGATCCC
>JAECMU010089980.1:0-22996 GCA_016106625.1 Dracogyra subfuscus
CCATGCCATCTACCCACTCCTAACCCCAGGCCATCCAACCACTCTTAGCCCCATCTGATTCATATGGACTTTAATGGTAGTTAAAAGTGGGAAAAAGTGAGTTTTTCGTCTACATGGAGAATATTGCTGTGTCCTAATTAATTGTTTTTTACTTCAACATCAAATATTTGAGTATGAATGCCATCCAAGAACCTAACACATGGCTATTTGCGAGTGGGTGGCTTGCACCATGGATGCACAGAGGCTGGAATTCATACACGTGGCTGTGAACAGAAAGGAAATATTTGAAATGTCTTGTGGACAGGTGGTTGTAATACTAGCTGCTTCTTATACTGGTTTGATTTATGAATGCAGATTCTGAAGAAAAAAAAGGAAAACAAAAAACAAAAAACAAAACTCTGAATGAGATGTCTGCCATCTTAAGATCAATTGCACTGATGCAGACGGACACTTGTGATACACCGGAGCAAAAACCTCTCATTCAGTTCTCAGAGTGAGAGACTAACAATATTTCTGGAAAAACAATCAGTTCCAAACAACATATGTTTTGATCTCAAGTGCAACCAAGTTTCAATCTGAGCATGATTTAAGTCGGGTGAACCTTGCTTGTTCTGACATTTGCAGACAGTAATACGAGCAAGATATGGCACATTTATGTCATTAACAGAGTGGTATTTGTACAAGGCAGCCATTGCCGTAATACCAGGAACATACAGTAAATAAACAAAACAGACCGTTATAACAGATGGTAACCACTAATAATCAGATTCAGATCAGTTACTAAAGCACATGATCTTCAAACAACTCTCATCAAGTAACAGGAATCTGTGCAGGATTAACTGTTTATTCATGCACCCGAGCATAATGTCTTAGTACTCTTAAGACTCAAATTTCTGTAATTTAATTATAATTAAAACACTGCACAAGATACTGAAACATTTTGTACGGTAGATGCAGGATTTCAGTAAATTATAAACGATATATTGAAACATTTAAATAGCTATACATCCTTATGCCAAATGTTTTTTCAAATCCTTTTGCAGTTGTCCCACTAGATAGACGTAACACATGGAAGTCTTCATGAACTAACACAAGATAAAAACATGTCAGTAATTCCCCACTTTTTGACCAGCGTAATATTTACAATAGCTTCATCTCTAACATGGCTCTAACATGGTTCTAACATGGCTCTAACAATTTAGACATATTTGGTATTTAATTTGGAATCTATACATTTGGTGTTCCATAAGGAAGTGAATCAATACATTTGTTTTCTGATGTGAATGATAAGTTGGTACATAGAAATTTATCAATATAAACATTTCCTAATAAAAATGTGTGTGTAATTTAAATGGAGAATAATAAATGTGTCTGTTACATACCATTTATCTTACAACAAGTTGTTTTAAAATGTATCTAATGAGCAAAAGCAAGTTTGATAGATGTTTAAACAACAATTTGTAAGATAAATGGTATCTACATGTAATGAACACACATGTACTATTCTATTACTTGCAGGTATATATCCTCAAAACCCAGGCTTTAAGCAAATTTTAACATCTTTACTACTAAAAGTTATTTACAGCCTTGTAGCTAACTTACACGTCACAGAAAAATTATTGTCAGGTTAACTATATATCACAGTGTAATCGATTTCGATCGTGCCACTTTTTCATTGGATGTATGGCATTGGTAACCTGGTCATCACCTAGGATCAGCCAGTCATATATCTAGAAATTGTTAACACATGTGTGTGTGTGTAAACAAGTATGTAATCTAAATAACAAATGGTGTGTAAGAAATCAAAATAAATTTAACAATTATACAATTAAAAAAGTGCAAAAAGTTGGGCATTTTTAAATCCCATGTACTTTTCTTTCCTAAATTAGGCAGTGAAATGGCACAATCTTATTTGTAGCTTGAGGATCTTAATATAGGAACCAAACAAGATTTTTGATAAAAAGCCTGCACATATACCAAGGAAATGTTTTATTTAACAATGCACTCAACACATTTAATTACGGTTATATGGCATTAAACATATGGTTAAGGACCACACATATATTGAGAGGAAATCCACTGTTGCCACTTCATGATTAGCAGCAAGGGAACTTTTATATGCACCATCTCACAGACAGGATAGTACATACCACAGCCTTTGTTACACCAGTTGTGGAGCACTGGCTGGAACGAGAAATAGCAAAATGGGTCCTCCGACAGGGTGTATACTGAGAGGCATATACAATGTATATAATACAATGGATATTTCATTGAATATTTTCTTATAGAAATGTTCAATATAAATACATAACACAAAGGGTATTTCACTGAAAATTTAATTTATTTTAAAGATTTGAACAAAATCTTCTTTCAGTTACAGTTGCTACCAATTTGTAAAATATCAATAGGGTTATATATGCCTCTCAGTATATATGACAAAAAATTAAGTATTGGTAACAATTAACTGTAATTTAAAGGAAGATCTAATAAAGTGTGTTTAAGCAAGAAAAAAAACCCAAACCAACACACAACTTGGTGTTTATTGCCACACACAGCATTAATTTAGCATTACCGTACTTATTTGTTGCATATTAAGGAAAGACACAGAAGCTAAAAAATAACTAAATAATCACTTGCTTTTTTTAAAGAGACAAGTGTAGGTTATCCACATGTAAAACGATTTTCATATGCAATGCTATTGTTGATGCAAGAAATTAACACAGAGTTGTTTTCTTCTTTTTCCACTTTACTTGCATTTCATTCTATTATTTTATTCTATAATTTGAATAATATCTTTTATCAATTACAGCTGTTACCAATACATTGTTTGTCCACATGTATCTGAAATTTCCATATATATATAAAAAAAATCAATAAAATATTCATTGTAATATTGTATACACTGGTGTAGGAAGGTGGGGGGAGGGCAAGGGAGGCATATGCCCACCCACCACTTTGTAGCAGCAGCGATGGTTTTATATATTTATACATGTATACCTTTCTACACCTGTGATTGTATTCATACTTCTGTTGTTTTTTTCATAGCCCAGTGGTACAGTGTCCGCCTGATGCGCGGTCGGTCTAGGATCGATCCCCGTCAGCTAACCATTGGTTTTTTTTCTTGACATAACCATATGTCCTACGCCGATATAACCGTTCTTATAATGTGTTGAGTGCGTCATTAAACAAAACAAAAACAACTTGTTTTTTTCTGCTTTATTTTACAACAAATACAAGATAGAAAGAGTAACACACAATGGAAGTCACATTTTTAGATATAATGCGCATCAGTTACATGACACATTATCAAGAGGAATCAAAATACTGATAACAAAAAAGTATGAGTAGACATACAACACAGAGGTGCCATGTGTTTGTAATCAAGCATATGTTTGCAATAACTCAAAATGGCTGTATCTGAGCCAGCAGTGTGCACAACAATTAGTCACTTAGGCAACTTCAAACATCAATACCATAAGCTGATGTTATATTTAGTGTATCAATTTCCTCTAGCTTTGACTACATACAGTCCAGGGTATTGTAAACATAATTGGTATACTTGACTAAAGATAGATCAATTTTAATTAATGGTCCATAGTATTTCATCTGTTTCAACTTTTTATCTATTTAACTGTAGTTCAGTTTAAATTTTTCAAATCTAAGGTGCATAGGTCTAAAGTGCATGTCTCAAATGTTTGTATAATGTTTGGTTTAAAACAGGCCTTACTGCTTTGATGTATATGTTTTCTATTGAAAACTAAGTACAGTGAAACCCCTCAAAACCAGACACTCTGTAAACCAGAATTCCCTTAAAACCAGACATTTTTCACAGTCCCTTTTTAAATATCAATACTAAACAGAACACCTCTAAACCAGATAAACCAGATAGTGAATGTTTGGTCTGGCCTAGTGGACATTACCAACACTAGCTTCCTTGAGGGCTAGTGACTATTTCTCAAACATGTGTCCAACTCTGCAATCCGTTGTAATCCTATTAGCAGCACAACACTGGTAGATGAATATTTCCCTGAGACATGCAGTAGTTTTCTAGATATTTCATTAATACCATTGCACTTTTAATTAGCATGATGGAAAACAACTGTGTTACTGTTCTCTTTGATGTGTGTGCACACGTGTGTGTGTGTGTGTACGTTTTAAAGGTCTAAAACAACATAAACATAAGTTAGATTTGTTGCTAATGGAACATGATTTAGTTCAGTGACCCTTTCGAGCCCTACAAAGATAAGTCTCCACCAGGTAATGCACATCAATCAACACCAAAACAGAATTGGAATTTTGCAGATAATTCTATGCTGCATCACTAAAAACTCATCAAGTTCCATGCAATTACCAAGGCTGGTAATAAAATATAAAACACTGCCAGCATGTCAGAGTTATATCTGTCATCAAAGTGAACAATGTGGTATATAAGTTATGCTTCACAGCCATCTACAGCCAAAGACATTACTTGGTGGAAAAAAAGCATAAAGAAGATTGCATGCCATATTGTATTTTTTCTGTTTTGTTAATATAAATTCTTTTACATCTGCTGACAAGTGTATCTGTTAATTGCTGTGTTCTTTAACCATGACAACGATTACATCTGTGTAAAAATAGATCTAACTTTATTATCTATCAATCCATCCAAACGACCTCTTCCTACTGATCCAATCAATTATCTTTCAATGTAAATGCTAAATTAATTTTAAGATACATGTATTAAGTTTTCAAATGTGTTTTTTTTGTTGTATTAATCATCTCTGCTAAATAATAATCAAAAGATCTTATATATCAATTCATGTAGCAATTAACAGTCTACACCTACAATATATTTATTTATTATAACAATATCTTGTGTTGTTTTAGGGTTTTTTTTATTGTATAAATCTGGCTGTTTCATTAAACTAAAAAAAAAAATCATATTCTTTATGGGTGGGCACAAAATATACGAGTGGCAGCTTGTGTGGTTAGGTATACTTTTCAGTTGGTTTTTTAATGTATTATTTTCTGACATTTACCAGATAATATTATAACAGAATACTGAATACACGTGCATACAATCTGAAAGACAAGAGTGTAAGGGAAGCAGCATATGACTGATGCTATCAAATATCACAGAAGATGTTGTGGTCTGTACACATGCTAGACCTTGCAGTTGCAGAGAAACTGCCGGATAAAGTATATCTCAGAATTGTCTCAGCTGTTGGTGTACATCAGTGAGAAGAATGAAAGATCCACAGTTTAAAACATACATATAAATGGTGCAGGTGTGCCTGTATATACAGATACAAAGAAAACATATTCACTAACACTGATTCATGAGAACAGAGTTTTAGGATGTATTTCCTGCACCTGACAGATATATATACCTTGACAGCTTATTTTGAAGTTATCAGTGTATTTATCAGTATATTAGTGATGTCAAATGGGTGATGTCAAGGTTTTTGTTTGTTTTTTTCTTTGTAAAAAAAATAGTTTTAGTGATAAAAAGAAAGAAACAAATGGTCAAGTATATAATAATAAAAAAACTAAATTTTTTCAGTGCGTTATATAGAAATGTCATAAGATTAATGAAAAGTTACTTTACCTTGGGCTATAGATGAGCTGAAGTCATTCTGATAGAAGCTTTGTTTACTCAAGTCAGCATTCAGAGAGTCGAATCACTCTTCAATGCTTTCACACTGCATGAACTGCTGCAAGGTTTCCTACAACATAAAAGACGAATATATTGTCTCTGGTTAACCTTCTTGATAACACACGAGTAGACCACTTCACGTTCATTCTAAGTATTACTGTCTTACTCTAGAACAAGGAAGCTACAAGAAAACTCACTTAGTAAATATTCTGGAAAAGAACTCAAACTCAGTTTTATAATAATAACATTTTCTTTATCAAGATCCTTTATATCCTTTTAATACCACAGCAGAGCATTGACATATTTTTTTGGTAAGATTGGGCCAAAGAAAGAAAGCTAATTTGTGTCAATCAGTGTGGAGAAGTGATTGTCCAACTGGAGGAGACGCGTAGCTATGGAGGAGCTGCATAGCTATAAAGCAGACATGAAGCGGGCAGGATGAATGTGTAGAGATGGAACCAACAGGCAGTTGATGTGTTCAAGACGAGGTAAAGCTGGCTTCAAAAGTCTTATGCTACTGGAGAGTGTGCCAATGGAAACAATTACATCTTTCTTGACAAGATTACTTTTTTATTCACAAAATGTGATTTGTAAGTTGTTCTGGGAAATTTCTACTCTTGAAATATTCAGATTTGATTAGAATGTATGAATAAAAAGTGATGGACCAAATTGAAATATGATGTTTGCAAGTACATGTGCATTATAATTTCAATTCAGTACATGCAAGAAAGTCCGAAAAGATTGCTTAAAAAAAATATATATATATATATTCCCCAAAAATTATGTAAATTGAAACACCATAATCTACAAAGCTTAACATGATTTAAAAATAACTTAAGTCTCAACAGAAAGCTTTGCTTTATGGAGTTTGTTTCGTTGGGGGAAAAAAATACAGCAAAAAACACTCCTGTATTTAACTTATTTATTACTTGAAAAATGTTCAGTCACACTATATTACCTGCTTCTTTATATAATTTTATAAACAAATTTTATTTTCAGGGATTACTTGGTCTTCTTTGTTTACATTTTTGTGCAACAAAGTGAGATAACTTAGGTTTTTTTATATATTTTTTGTCTCAAGTTTATTCTTTAATCTCTTTCTTGTGAGTGTGTTGAGCTATACATGTATCTGTAAACAGATGATCTGTAAATGTATATATATATATTTAAAAATTCTAAAGACTACAGCAGAAAACATAATTCATTCAGTTGTAAAGTTCAAGTTGGACCTAAACTCTTAGGTTCAATCTCACAAAGAAGTAAAGTTAAATGAACCCATGATGGATTTATTAATCCTGAACTTAATATATGACCCTTGCCCTGCCATGGTTCCTGTGGTGAAGATACTGGACTGATAGTGAAGAACACAAAATTAAAAGTGAGGCAGAAGGATTCATTGCTGGTGCCACATTAATGCCAGTGATGCAGATACAGTTACGATGTATAAATATTTACATACAGCTGTAGTTGAGAACAGTGAGGTCTGTTATTCAAACCAGAGTCTATCAATGCATCCATATGACATTTTTATTCAAGTAGTATCACCAAAACCTGATAGTGAAGAAAATTTAGTTTATCATTTCTGCAGAAGAGATATTTTTTTATTTAATTTTAAATGAGTGCTTGACCTGTGTAGGTATTTGGGATTTTTTCAAGCAAAATACTAGTGGAGTTCTTGGGGTTTTTTCACAAGTAAAATATTAAAAAGGGTTAGTGTGTGGTCAACAATGACATTAAGTGAGATCTCCACTTGTAAGGAATTTTCATTTCATAGCATTTTGTCATGAGGATACCTTTAGTCTTCCATTTGTATGGTATTTAAAGTCCTAATTACATGAGGGTTTTGTTTCCAAATTTTAAGTATAGTTTTATGGATTGGTCATGTTAAACCTGTTGCATGGGTGAAAGTTGAAAATGTTGAAAAACCTTTACAAAATTCTGGGTGCTAGGGCTTCTTGTGGTTCTAGGGCAAAAATGGAAAACTTTCACCCATGCTGTTGTAAGTGTTATATCAATACAACTAATACACAAATTATTTGTAAATCAAAATTAAGTCAAACAAGCTTATCTGCTAAAACATTTGTAACAGGTATGGTTGGCATGTATGGAATTCTGGGCCTTTAGCCTCAAAGCCTGGGCCTTTAACCTCAGAGCCTGGGCCTTCAACCTCTGATCAAGGGCCTTATTAAAGGGTAGGTTTCGGAGGTTAAAACACCTTGTTGCTCAAGCAAATTTTCCCATTGATGGCAAAACCACGACACCATCAAGGCTGGTATATAGAATACAGGTACATACAGTACTTAAAATCATGGAGTACTGGTGGTTATGAAAAAAAACCCACAGCAAGTCAATAGAAGAAATCAATCCCAGACATCTATACCTCCTTTTGCATTTACTAATACTTTCATATACTTACCACTATTAAAACACCCAATAGCAGATGTGTATTTTTGCTCTGGAGTGTCGTTAAGCATTTATTCATTCATTCATTTTGCATTTCTACCACCAGACTATGTCCCATTTCCCATTCCCTGAATAGTTTATGATTAGTTGGCAAGATACAGAGGTTACAATGTGTATTGTAAAGGCTCACTGTTTTCTCACTATGTTTTGTAATAACAAGAGTAAACACTATTGCTTATCATCGTGATTTGCACAACCATTATCTACCCTCCAGACCTTTCCACTGCAACCAACACCTCCTTCAAACAGATAGTGTATCGTGGGTTAGACTGATGACGAATCAGTGTCATACTTCACTGCTTAAGTCAGCACTAATACACTGGTAAGAACCAAATACATTAAAATAAAAGGTGTCTTGATCAGCATATTTTAGAGTATGGCTATTTGGAAGGAAGGAAAGAAGGTTTTATTTAACACCACACTCAACATATTTTAATTATGGTTAATTGACATCAGCATATGAGTAAGGACCACACAGATAATGAGAGAGGAAACCTGATGGGCTACTCTTTCTAAATAGCAGCAAGAGATCTTTTATATTGAGCATCCTGCAAACAGGATAGTACATGGCCTTTGTTATACCAGTTGTGAAGCACTGGCTAGAATGAAAAATGGCCCAATATACTAGTAGGCCCAACAGGGATTGATTACAGACTGGGCTACAAGTATTTGGTGTCTACTAACATATGTGTAGCTACTACACAAGAAACGAAACCCACTATAAGGCTTCTTCTTTCCCACAGACAGGGGGCAGGATGTAGCTTAGGGATTGATCCCCATCCCATCACTGGCCCCATTAGCTATTTCTCATTCCAGCCAGTGCATTCCAGGTTGTGGTATGTGTTATCCTGTCTGTGGGATGATGCATGTAAAAGATATTTTGATACTAATGGAACAATGTTGTACGTTTCCTCTCTAAGACTATATGTCAAAATTAACAAATGTTTCATGTCCAATAGGTGATGATTAATAAATCAATGTGCTCTAGTGATGTTATCAAACAAAAGACACTTTTGTTTTCCTCACATGTCATAGCTTTTGATGTACCAGTCTGGGGGCATGAATTGGGAAAGAAAGAAAGAAATGTTTTATTTAACGATGCACTCAACACATTTTAAGTACGGTTATATGGCGTCAGACATATGGTTAAGGACCACACAGATTTTGAGAGAGGAAACCCACTGTTGCCACTTCATAGGCTACTCTTTCCAATTAGCAGCAAGGGATCTTTTATATGCACCATCCCACAGACAGGATAGCACATACCACGGCCGGAATGAGAAACAGCCCAATGGGCCCACCGACTGGGATCGATCCCAGACCGACCACGCAAAACGCGAGTGCTGTACCACTGGGCTACGTCTCACCCCTAAATTGAAATGAAACATGTTTGATCTCATACTTTACTTAGACATTTGCCCAGTGTTTACTTAGACATTTGCCCAGTGTTTACTTAGACATTTGCCCAGTGTTTACTTAGACATTTGCCCAGTGTTTACTTAGACATTTGCCCAGTGTTTACTTAGACATTTGGCATCGAGCGAGCATTGTACCACTGAGCTACATCCTGCCCCGGATTGGGAAAGAAAAAACTTACATGGATCAAGGGCAATGGATCACGTGACCCACCCCAAGTCCATTGAAGAACAAAGAACTATATTGACCATTCATTGACAAGTGACTTATGTACAGAACACGCTGTAATTATTGTACAACAGAAACCAGACAAAGCTGCTTGTCCCAGGTATTTAGGATTGCTTGTGGTGATATTTTCAGCCAATCTGGGTGTCCGGCAAAGCAGCTTACAGTTATTAATAGAAAACAAGCTCTTCACATCATTAAGGCTGTGTAATGATAAAACATCAGCAGGTTTTTTCAGTCAATACTAAAGTTAAATAAGAAACATTTGATGTATGACCATCTAGACATTCACAGAACTCAAACAATCGGCAATTATTGATTGGGGTGTTTTTTTATATTACAAATGTGTTGAGAATTTTGTTTGATGAGATTAGGAAAGTAGCTTACTGCAGGTTCCATGTACCCCTGGCTCAAATATCAAATGGTGCCATTACTGATGTTGTCCTAAGTCCTAAGTTCTTAACGTGCACATTCAGAGCAAGCTGTTGTAGCGCACGCCTGTCACAGGCACAGGGACCGGCCTTGGCCGGATCTCTCCATCTGTAACAGGAAAGGTGTGGGGTAGGGTAAGAGGGGACCGCCTGTGCTATCGGGTTCAAGGGAGAACCAGTAGCCCAATCAACTTGGAGGCAGGTGGGGGGATTGTTGGTGCTATGGAATTTTGATACCCTAATGGGTGGGGTCAAAAGAGAATTGGGTGCGCAATTTTGATGAAGGAATTTTGGCGCAATGTTGTTGCTACACAAAATACAAAAATGAACAGAACACCTGAAGAGTGCACTGAAGCACTTTGGAACATGTGATGGTGCCAAAGGAAAGTCCTACCAAAGAAACAAAAAGAAAACAGAACTGTAATTGTAACACTTTTCCATGACCAATATTAAAATTCCATGACTTTCCGGTATTTCCATGACCCGTACGAACCCAGTTTTTATAAGACATAATGTCATAAACTGAACAGAAGTGGAATGGGCTCAAAGCGAGTCGAAGTGCTTTGTAACTGAATTTGGTACAGCAACAACTAAAAGTAACTGTATTAATTTTATGCTTTTTTAAAAATACCAACCTTTGTCATTTCCATTTTGACTGATTCTGTCACATAACTAGCTCTTTAAATTGATTTTAACACCAAATGTACCATGGAGACTATATTTAATCTATTCAAAGGTGATAGTTTGTACAGATGTAAAGGTTGTATATTTTCCATGGTAAAAAATAAAGAATAATGAAAAAAAGAATGTCTCGAAATTCCAGAAGAAGGTATCTAATTTGATTTCAAGTTTCACCACTTCCTTATTATTACCAATATATTATTGTGGCATCATCTATATGTACCTCAATCAGTTCACTTGAGGTGCTTTGATTGCAGGGTCAAACCTTCAAAAGTTCTTGGTGCATCTATTCTCTGATTTGGGGTTTTCTCGTTCCAACCAGTACCCCATGACTGGTATGTTAAAAGCCATTGTATGTGTCATCCTCTCTGTGAGAAAATGAATATAAAAGCTAGATCCATGCTGCTAAAGGAACATGTAGCAGGTTTCTTCTAAAGACAAGAGTCACAATTACCAAATGTTTGACATCCAATAGCCATGATTAATAAATAACAGTGTTATTAAACAAAACAAACTTTTCACTTTCAACTGATGTCCAAATAAACCAAAATGTATTTGTCTCTATGATACATGTTTATGGCAGTTTGCTTGTTTTACTTCAGTTGAAAAAAATAATATAAGGGTGTCATTCATGAACATCAGTATTCTCCCCTCCCCTGCCTTTTAAACATAGCAAGATAACAAATTATGTTGTGAAGCAAATAAAATGTGACTTTTGAAAAAATGGATGAAAAACACACCACATCGCACCTAATGTGGCATTGGAAGAGAAGTGTCAGATTGGCACTGGTGTCAGACTCCATCCACCTGCAGGGGTTTAGGCACATCCCATACAGCATGGAAACCTGCTATCTCAGTGGTGCCAGCAGATCGGTGAACATTTAATTGTAACTGACAGTGAAGCATGGGGACCTGACTTATCAGACATTTTAACAAATGTACACCGGGATTACAAGATGGCTGCCGGATCACTGCAGATGCAGTAATCAGGTGGTTATCGGATAAACGCAGGTCTTCACACATGCTTCTTTTCCGCTAATTAGATATCTGCCTTCTTATAAGTCATAATAACTGTTTACATGCAATTAAAATGAGCTAGTTGTATACAAATACAACTACTTACTGGCCTAAGCTGTATAGAAGGATTTTTAAATGTTATTAAATGGACATATACAGTATATACATTTTCAACTAGAATTGACAAATACCCCTATCAACAGCCTTAATAATGTTAGCGATTTTCTAATAAGATGCTAAAAGTAATAAAATGTTTTTATCTACCTCAGTAGTGTGGTTAATGCTGTTATTAAACGTATTCATGTATACATAGTATTTTTGTTTACAAAGTTAGCTGTATCCTTTGAAATCATATTATAATAATGCCTTCAGAATAAATGTTATTGAATTTACCCATGACATTGCTTTTTATTTAACTTGCTTTGCCAGGCACTTCCTAAAACAAATACCTGTCCCAAAAGGGTACATCAGATTTATCCGGTTTGTGCAGTTGTAAAGGCATTGATTTTATCTCTATACAGAAGTCACCTGAGGCCTTTATACTCTGGTTTGAAAGCATTTGATATTCTCCATGCATTTACCATTATGTATACAAAAATATATAAATGTAATAATGAACAATGAAGACCATTTCAGAAAGATAAATAAATAAACAACAACAACAATATAGCTGAAAAACTAAATATCTTTTGACACAAAAAGCACAACACAAAAACCCACCAAACACAAATACATGCCTGGTGACATTATACAAAACATCTTTTGACAAAAAACAACAACACAAAAACCCACCAAACACAAATACATGCCTGGTGACATTAATACAAAACATCTTTTGACAAAAAAACAACAACAAAGAAACCCTTGAAACAGAAAAAAGGAGACATCCCTGGTGACATTGGCATCAATTGTATGAATCAATATAACATTATCTGATAAAAGAGAGTTAAATGGATCTGTGTTTGTAGCTAAACTACGACCAGCACCACAAGGTATTACCTTTAACAGCTTTACAAGCACGGCAAACACCAACACACCGTGATCAGTGAGTTGTATCTCATCGCAGTGATCAGCAGTGTTTTGTTAACACCATTTTCCCATTTCATATCAGTGTCAATGGAACTCAATTTCTTATAGCTCAATCATCTCCTATGAAGTCAACTTGTCAGTGACTCGTCGACTTCATTTAATCTAAAATAGCACACAGAGGCCAATATTTCTGTGTCACTATGCTATCAAACAATGACAGATATATTGCAAGTGCATATAAAAGCAGCTCATGTCTGTTTCCTGGTATTATTTTAAAGGATTATCATAAGTAATTTCAAAGCCATAATATTAAATATTGCACATAATTATTTTCTCAGTCTTAATAATAAAAGTACTTTAAAATGGGTTCCTTTTAATGTTACTGTAACTTCCCATTCGTTCAAATCCAGTAATAATATTTCTAATTTTATTCCGTTTACTAATTAATACAAGGCGTGATATATAAAATAATTGTACCACTAACATGACTTGATCTTGCCACTTACAAGATATTGTCATTCATTTGTTTATTCATCCATCCATCCATCCATCCACATCCATCCACATCCATCCATCCATCCATCTATCCCATGGAGTTAACCAATTTTTACCTTTATAGCTTTAATGTTTTATGCATATATTATTTCATTTTTAATATACAAATACATGAAAGGATTTTATTTTTTGAATAACGGAGATCAGACCACAATGAAATGAAACAAGGCTCACAATTCACATTCCCTGGGAGAGATGAGTTTAATGTGCAGTGCATTATGCAGATTAATGACAAAGTATGTGGTATTCCATAAGCTTGCTCTGGGATGAAAACCAGCTGTTTTATTCCTACAATAATACACAACCCACAGAGACCAGTTCTTGTACTGGTCAATGAATGGAAACCATGTGGTCTTCTTTCCAGTAACACATAGCTCATAACTGGTATAACTGGACAAAGCCAGTGTAAAATGACACACATGAAGTGCCAGTGACATACCGTATGTGTTTAAGGCATGAGAAGCTAAGGGTTATATAATCTGTATAATGTATATAACTATATTACTGTAATGGTTCTACGAAATTGCACATAAAACAAAAGTGTCTGTCAGCTGATAGGTAATCAAAAGGTATTCAAAGCACAATTAAGTGCCTCTTAAGTACAAAAGTATGGACTGTAAAATTTATATTGTCTGAGTATTAATTATTCACTTCCATTTGAGGATTTTCTTTGTTAAATGTTATTCCAGCTAACATGCAATTAATGATTCTATATGATACTGTACTTAAACTAAATGATTTTCAACTGAATAATAGCTGTCAAATTAAGCACAATTAACTGTATATTAAATTTTAATAAATGTCTGAGTGTATAATTATTGAGTTCCCTTGATTTAAATATTATTGTTACAGTATATTGTATTGATATTTCAATAGAAACAACTCCTACAAAAGTCTGGTTTTTAAATAAATAATAACTATCAAATTAACTGATTATTAAATACAAATATATTATATAATAAATCATGTAAAATTTTGTTTGTGTGTTTAATTATTCACTTACATTTGTTAGTATGGTATTTTGTTTTTATACTTATTAGTATTTGATCATAAATAAATGACATAATTTTTTTTTTATTCAAAGAGATACAAAAAGAAACGTGAAATAAAGAAATAAATAATCCTACATGAAATGCTATTACAAAAGAACTTGATAACTGTCTCGTCTGAAAACATCTTTCTATACGGCTTATTTCACATAATAAACAGCTGTAGGTCATGTATTTTAATGAAACCAGTCTTGCTGGTCTATTATTTTTTAATGTATCTTGACATTTTCTCATATTTATAAAGGGCATATGGATCAAAGGACATTGATGCATTAATGGTTATTTGATCAACTTTGAAGATTCCATAATGAAATGAGGCAAGCAATTATTTTCATGTGTTTTCAATAATCTTTAGTACATTTGAATATACATGCATCTTTTAATCTTCATATGTACAATTGTAAACTGCCTTTTATAATATGGGAAAGTGGAACATAGCTCACCAGAAGAACATCTGCCTGATTTGTAAGAGGTCATAGAACTAATTATTTCTGTAGAACCAATGTTTTTTTCACATTTCAACAAAAAATCCACAACTTATATATCCAAATTATGATACTATGTAAAACCTATGAGAAGTGAATACAACATGCCCAGAGCTGCCAATAAAGCAAAAGAACAATACATGTAGTAGAATTTGTTTTCCTACATTTTAAACTACATAGTATGTTACAATTATCACCATATTTTGTGCCAAAATAAACCACTGATTAAAAAATATATTTATTGTTCTGGCATATCATAACAATATTCTACTTACTTACACAAAGATTCCTTTTTAATCACATAACTAATATGTTAATGCACTGACATACTAGTAAATCATTTCTTTCAAGATATATGTATGCAAAAGTTTAGAATGTAACTATGCAAATAGATTAGTATGCTGGTTACAGTGACAGCTTGGCAGTAGATCTTCCTTCATCTCTTACATTTATTTACAAACAAACATGGCCAAATTTTAAGTTAGAGATATCATTCTTGTTAATCAAATCATGGAGTTAACAGGACACTAAAATATTCATTCAGTTAATGCATACTGTCGTATAAATCATGACAACATCGATCAGCAGCTATCACTATCAGTTTGTGTGATCCTCAAGATTGGTTCTTGCAGTGTCACATTCCAATCAAATCTGAACAGACAGAAATAAACTGCATTCAACAGTCGCAATTTTCGGTCAAAGAAATGTGATGGAATCTTTTCAATTCCATCCAGAACTTATATTACAATTTCTATGTCATACTGACTTTTATTCTAAATTTTAATTCGATTTATCATTGATATTTGTAGTTTTTATACATTTCTTTATACTGTTTTTACTTAACTCCTTCCTTACATATTGTATAAATGGCAAACCCCAAACCCCACATATTTCATTCCCGTTCAAAAGTTACGGATGGTGTCCATGTTGGATTTCTGTGTGTCATAATGATGTCATAACATCAAACTGGTGTCAGAATCAGAATTCTCATGGTCGACTGACCCGAAAAAGTGTCTTCATACATGATTCTAGGTGCTTTCATTCAAAAGTTAGTTTTTCGAAATAGAGCCAGTGGCCATCTTGGATTTGGCCCTCAATACCAAGATTTTTTGGGACGGACATAGGTCCATAGATGTCAAATCAATTGTCAAAACATTTTAGCCAGAGAATGGTCATGGAACTGAGGTTCTGGACCCTACTATTTGTTGGAATACTATTCAGTCTATTGAAATACTAGTAGTAGTAGTAGTAGTAGTAGTAGTAGTAGTAGTATGTCTGCGTGAAAAAACGTCCTGTAATCATGAAGTTTGCAATTTTAATTTCTGAATTTCTACATGTCACGACATAACCAATCTGCAGTTTGCATAAATTTAATTTTGCATAATTGATACGTGAACAGAATGGCGGTTCATGTGAAATATTGTTCCCTATATAAATCGCCTTGAAAGTAAAACTTGATCTATAACAGTAAAGTATCTCAAGGCATAGTGAATACATATACAGAAAAATGTGTAGGACAGATGGATGGACAGATAGACAGATGGACTGACAGAGATGAAACAATAATAAACAAAATTACCAATAAACAAAATTGGCAGTTATGTGATAAACAGAATTTATAATTTATATTTTTTAATACAATAAATATCTACCAAAGCTTTGTTAATCTGTTTGTTAAGATGAATCCTCTATATAAAACATACTTTTGAGAAGAAAAAAAAGAAATTAAGTCACCTTGAAGCATTTGGTTTACTTTAAATTTTAAATAATCTTCTTTGTAAAAAGTTAAATGAGCTTACATTAAATTAAATGTGTACAATATACACACAGTTGATAAAGATGTCCTTTCAATTATCTTCAGCTCTAAGGGTTTATGTTATTTACATTTTAATTACCGGATCTAACACTTTCAACAAGGCACCGGGTACTTTAGAACTGATAGTTTATCACAGCCCATTAAGTTGAGTTATTAAACACCAACATTAAACAATGATGAAAGTCTCCATCCTGGACAGACAAATGTCATGTCATGGGCATAAATAGGGGGGTTCGATGAGTTCAACCGAACCCCCCCCTGAAATCATTTTTTTAATAATTTAATATATTTGACATTGATATCTGACATTATTATATTTACTCAATATAGAAATGTATCTCTGCAATCTATTTTGGAACACCCCTTTTTAAAATCGAACCCCCCATTTCAAAATCCTATGTATGCCCATGCATGCTGGAATGTTTAGTTATGTAAAGTAAAGGAATATTTGTCTGACAACTCATTTTAAACTACAATGAAACTTCTCTAAACCGAACACCCGTGAGACCGAATAAAATGTTTGGTTTAGAGGGGTGTTCGGTTTATTGAGGTTTTAAGAAACAGCCTTGATAGCCATTTTTTAATTTTTGCTATTAATATTACCTAGGTACAAACATGTGTTAAATTACATTTATAAACAAACAATAACCAAATTAAAGTGGAAACACTTTATGCAGATTGTTGAGCTTTTGTGAACAAATAACACAAATACATTTGGAACACACTACACTGAGCATGCGCATACCATCTGGTATAGTTTGTAACACCCGCGACTTTGACAATGTATGGTCGAGACAGGCGACGCTCCTTCAGAGGTTTTAATTGTTCGGTCTTCAGAGGTAAAATTTGTATTGAATAAACAAAACAGGACCCGGAAATCCATTCGGTATTCAGAGTAGAGGGGTTTCCAGTTTTCAGGGGTTTATTTCAGTGGTTAAAACTGCATACAACACGGGACCGTGAAAAAAGTTCAGCGTTGAGGGAATTCCGGTTTACTGAGGGTCCGGTTTAGAGAAGTTTCACTGTATGACTATTTGGTGTATGACATATGGTTATTATAACACTTGCTTTAATATAAGAGGGGCTTTTTTTCAATCCAGGACAGTTAGCGATTTTACATAAAAGTTTTGTGTTTTGTTTAACAACACCACTTGAGCACATCAATTTATTAATCATTGGCTATTAGTGTGCTAATTTTAACATATAGTCATAGAGAAGTAACCCACTACATTTTTCTATTAGCAGCAGGGGATCTTTTGTATGCACCATTAACAGACATGATACTACACCCTGTGATGTGCCAGTTGTGGTAAACTGGGTAGACTGAGAAATAGCCCATTGGGCTCAACGATGGGAATCAATCCTAGACCGTCTGCACATAAGGCAAGCCCTTTACCACTGGGCTACATCCCACCAGGATTTTACATATGGCCTTTGCACAGAAAGGGAGTGGGAATTAGCTCAGTTGGTTGAGCACTCGCCTGAAGTGTACCAATTGCAGGATCAACCACCTCCGTGGATTTATTCAACTGACTGGGTTTTTTCTGGTTCCAACCAGTGCACCACAACTGGTCAGAAGCCATGGTATGTACTTATCAGTCTGTGGGAAAGTGCATATAAAACATCCTTTGCTGATAATAGAAAATTATAACAGGTTTTTTTCTGATGACTACATGTCAGAATTACCAAATGTTTGACATCCAATAGCTGATGATTAATTAATCAATGTACTCTAGTGGTGTTGTTAAAGAAAACAAACTTTTTCTTACAGGAAAGTACATACCACAGTGGTTAACCTACCAGTTACGGGATACTGTTTGAGGTGGGGGAGGGAATTGACTGGAAGGATGACCAATGTCACATACGAATACCTCTAGCCATTGCTCCGACACTCCACTACATTCTGTTCCCATTTAGTAAATAAAGCAAAGTTTGTTTGGTTTTGTGACACCACTAGAACACATTGATAGTTAACCATTGACTGACTGCTAGATGTCAAACATTTGGTGCATATAATTGTGACTTACAGTATTAAAAAAAAAAACCTGCTACATTTAGTGTATGTGTCATATATTACATTTATTTGTTAATTAAAGCAGCTTTAAGTTCAAACTAATTATTGACATTGTCAAAAGAACATTATTTGCTTTAAATGAAATTTCAACGAAATTCTAAACGACCTACACCTTGTCATGGCATCACATTCATGAGGATGCATGTGGATGTGCAGTTAAAAAACTATCGCTAAGTGAATAGCCATCAACTAAAATGTTTAGTTATAAATATGTATACAAACTTCTAAATTCTAAATGACTTTGACCTTTCCTGGGTTCACATTCATGGGGTTGGGTGTATTTAGTTGAAAAACTATCTCTTGGTGAGTCATGCATACCAAAAATATGAAAGTCCCCCATTGAAAAATTCAAGAGTTAAAGGCAATTAGAAAAATATTTAACCAAACTTTAACCTCACTTTAACCAAATATTAACCCAGCTTACCATGTTTAAAACTATATAAAATTATTGAGATGAATCACAAAATATTCCCAACATGTACTACAATGAAGGAAGGAAATGTTTTATTTAACGATGCACTCAACACATTTTATTTATGGTTATATGGCGTCAGACACATAATTAAGGACCACATAGATACTGAGAGAGGAAACCCACTATCACCACTTCATGGGCTACTCTTTTTCGATTAACAGCAAGGTATCTTTTATATGCACCATCCCACAGACAGGATAGTACATAAGCACAGCCTTTGTTACACCAGTTGTGGAGCACTGGTTGGAATGAGAAATAGCCCAATGGGTCCACCAACGTGGATTGATCCTAGATACTACAATGATGTCTGTAAATATAGGGGCCAAAAAAAAAAGTGGATATGTTGTTATATGTAAAGTTTAAGCCAAGTTTAATGTGATTTTAACCAACTACAGATGTGGTCATACAGCTGGATGGTCAGACAAATAGAAATCATCATTCTCTTTACTTATATTATGCAAGCCAAAAATCAAATAAACACACTTATTTAAAAATTTAATTCTGTTATATTTTGTTTGGCTACCTGAAACTACAGATATTTTAACCAAATTCACCAAACTGCTAATAATTTGGAAGATCCATCTTAACATTTTCACCTCCTCACCAGACCCACATACAATTGACAGTAATTGACAGTGACCCTCCCCCTTGTTAATGATAACCCTGTGTTAAAAAAAATCACACTGATATACAAATATAGTATGAAAATTCACTAACCGATAAGAGTGACCAAGAAGACAAGAGATGTGCCATGACAGGTTTTACATAAGAGTAATGGGGGAGCCATTAACAGGAGCAGGGTCTACTTACAGCTATCACACTCAATTTGAAACCAACACTGTAATGATGCTGATAAATTTAACAACAGTTTGTGCAAGCCCACCAGATTATATACAGCGAGCAGACTAAACTTATGAGACTTGGTCAGATAAGCAGGTGCTAGACGTTTCTGAAATCTCACATTTCCTGTGTATTTTCAGACATAAGTGTTGTTTTCCTTTGTTATTATAAACAACATAATATTAACTGCATATTCCAATTTATATGTTTAGTTAACAGTGCTGTATTTATCCCGAAACAGCTGGGCTGAGTTGAAAAATAAGGACATGTACAGAGGGGTGATGGTCTGATCTTAGTGGGTGTTCTAAATAAACAGGACACTTAAATGGGATTCAGATCATTTGGGTGGAACTCAGCTGTTAACTCTGCTACCAACTAGAATCGTATCGTAGTCATGCATAGACATGGAGCACTACAATAACTGATTGGATCATGTTGCAACATGTATACACACATATACTGACACTTAATGTGAAGAAACAAACCCTGAAATTTAACATGCAAAAAACATTTCCTCCCACACACTATATTCTTACTGATCATTTTTTCAGAAAAAAGGATTACATTATAAAAACATGCATGAAGAGGTTATATAAGCAGACACACGGCTGTAAATATGTGTGTGCAACATGCTGTTATGATCTGTTATAGAAATTACTGTTTGGGGGGTACAAGCCACATTTTTTCTACCCTACCCATTAAAATAAAATAACTTAACACTGCACTATCATTTACATTTTATTATTTAAACATGCATTACAGATAATTTAGTTTAACCTTTTCCCCAAGAACCATAGCAATTTAAATACTGATCTCCAATCTAGATCAAAATATTACAAAATGATGAGAGGAGGACACTTCTGAGTTTTTAGTTGAATAAGGGGCAAGATTTAGCTCAGTCAGTTGAGCTTGTCGAATAGAATCACTTCAGTGGATCTAATAAACTGATTGAGGTTTTTTTCTCATTTCAAAGACCTTGGTATGTGCTGTACTGTCTGTGAGAAGAAGCATATAAAAGGTCCCTTGCTGCTAATGTAATGACAACAAGTTAGAATTACAAAATGTCTGACATCCAATAGCTGACATCCAATGCTCTACCACTGAGCTACATACCATATCTCCTTGACAGCAAAATTAGTTTATTAAATTTTAATTGTATTTGTGTTTTGATTAGTACTATAACAAATGTTATAGGCTGGAAGGCAAGATTGTAGATTTCACATTAATGCACTGAAAAAACTCACCATCTATAAATATTTTGTGAACATATCTCTTTCTCATACCTCATGTGATTAAAATACAGTTTAATTTTATTTATTTTTAATTTAGCAATCAGTTCTAATTAATGTGTATTCATATACATTCATAATTAAATGCATACAGTCAATTAATCTGGTTTTGGTATTCCAATAATGGAACAATGTAACTGCTATACCATAAACAGGGAATGTATAGCAATAAATGTAAAAGTTGTCTAAAAATCAATCACACTATTGTGTGCTCAATCTAGGATGACAAGTGTCTCGTTCAGGGCTGACTGACCAATCAGCTAGTGGTCAAGAGGTCATAAGTAGACATAGGAAATAAAATGAGCTCTATTTAATCGTCATAACTTAAAAAAAAGAGCTCTATTTAATCTTCATAACTTAAAAAAAAAAAAAAAAAATTGTTTTTTTTTTTAAAACCCACCTATTAACTGCCACCTGGACAACTCATAAAATAAAAGTCTCTGCATGCTTTAAGTCTTGTTGTGTCTGCACCTGTATATTTAGTTCAGTAAACATCAACATCAGTCTAACCTCTCATAATTGGACCCTCTATAAACTGGAATTCCCTCTAAACCAGAATTCCCTCTAAACCGGTTGTTTTTCATGATCCCTTTTTAAATATCACTACAGAACAGAGCCTCTCTAAACCAAATACTGCTTAAAACTATACCTTTTACTTGGTTCTGAGGGTGTCCAGTTTAGAAGGGGTTTACTGTATAAAGTTTTGGTTTTCCTCAAGTCTCAATAATATAGCATTATGAAGGGGATAGATCTCTCTTCCCATAATATATATTTGAACCGTATTGTCTGAAGTTGATAAATGTTAAATTGTCTTACTATATAACTTATAAATAGAATTTACAAAATTCTTGATACATAATTAAACTATATGTATGTTCATGTAATAAAATATAATTTACTTGTTGGGACATGTCTATAATTCCTTTATTTGTGGAGCAGAGCACACATCTTGAACCAAGTGTATAATTTTCCCACTTCACAAAAAGGCTGCAATGTTTGGCGTTTCTGATGGTCAGAATTAATTCACCATCTCCTTGAAATGAACAGACTGTTGGTCAGTCAGCATGGAGGAGACCAGAAGATAACAGTGGACAAGACGGCCAGATTGTGATGCCCGGAACAAATCATTTCAGCTTGGCAAACGATAAGAAATGGTGCCAGAGAAATAAACTGAAATGAGAGAACACACTTGAAAGAGCAAAACTACTTTATCTAAGTGACATCTGCTTACAGCTCTTAAAGTCGTAGTGGCCTCAGTGAAAACCAGCCAGATTATTTATGTCGGTAAGCTGTAATGATGCTCCTTTTAATCAAGGACACAATTTATTTTTTGGTTTAATGTGTTCACACCAACACAATGATCTGTGGTCACATGGAGAGAGATACTCCAGAAAACTCCTGTTTACAAGAGCCCAACCAGATAAACCAGTGAGGGCAGGACAGACTACAATAAGCAGATCCACTAGGAGTGGAGCAGGGTGGTCAAACTCTTGTTTATGGCAAACATATCGCCAGG
>JAECMU010089988.1:0-12937 GCA_016106625.1 Dracogyra subfuscus
ACTAGTCTTTGTTCGACACACAACAGTCATGTATTTTTGTGCTGAGGTGTCGTTAAACATTCATTCATTAATTTACTCATTAATTCATTCATTAATTCATTCATTCATTCAGACAACATGTCAGACTTGCAATTGGATATTTGTAGTATGTTTTAACGAGGTCTATATATTCAGTGAAACTAAATATTTTTAACTACTATTTTAAAATAATTTTTCAAAAAGTAGTGATGTTGGAAACAAACTTATGTATTTTATAAAAGCCATATATTTGGTTTTATGTTTGGTCTTTAGAGTATTGGCAAAATATTTAACAGACATTCTCCCCACATAGGGTATGATGTAGCCCAGTGGTAAAGCACCTGCTTGATGTGTGGTCAGCTTAGGATCGATCCGTGTTGGTGGACCCATTGGGTTATTTCTTGTTCCAACCAGTGTACCATGACTGCTGGTGTATCAAAGGCCAATGTTATGTCTTATCCTGTCTGAGGGAATGGTGCATATCAGTGCCAGAGGCAGGACTCTGGATGGACATGCTTGAAGCCTTAGTGGCATAGGAGCATGTAAAAGATTACATGCACGCATATCGATGCAAAGGTGATAGAAATAGAAAAAAGTAGCGTGTTTCCTCTCTAAGACTATATGTCAAAATGACTGAATATTTGACATCCAATAGCCGGTGATTAATCAACCAATGTGCTCTAGTGGTGTTGTTAAACAAAACAATCTTTAACTTTCCTCCCCATATAAAATTTCTTTCTAAAATGTTTAAAAGGTTATAAAGTGCATGATAGTTTATCTTGCACAGGTTTAGTAAGGTATTGTACTTGAGATTGGGGATATGCAGTGAAACAAGCCAAAACTGATCACCCTGTCCATCACACGAAGAAGGCTTATTAATAAAAGCAATTTGTCAAGCACAAGAGAAAAATGTTGTAGCTTCATTATTGATGGAGTCTGCCCTGTTGCCCTCCTGTCATACAATCACTGTTGCATCACAACATTCTATTAACACACTTCACCAACAGTCTCATCCAGGAAACAATCACACCGGGGTCATCCCAGGGACAATTACATTATTTACATAATTACTGGATGAAAAAATACACGATTTCTTTGATGACTCTATAACCTGTCAAAGACCAGTAACTAGCTTGTTGGCAACAAAGGCAAATGTAACATTTAAACAATGTGTTGGTAAAGCTAACTTGATCTAGGCATTAACAAATGTCTGCCTGTGATGATGATTATGATATGTTTTATACTAACATAAAGTTGGTTGTCTTCCAAAGGAAAAGAATATTTGTTTAATGACACTTCAGCACAGTTTAAACTACAGCCATTTGGTGTATAACATATTGCTATGGCAACATTTGATCCAGTGCGAAAAACCCACTGCCACCACATAGGCTACTCCTAATGATAAAGCAGCAAAGCATCTTTTACATGGACATCTTCAAAGAGAGGACAGTGCATAAAGACATTGCTGTTTATGGAGAGCTATTTCTCTGGTTCCCCATCACTTCACTAAGACCAGTTCAAGGAAAGTAATTTTTACCTCCCATTAGCATGTGAATTAGAAAATAAAAAGGATAATTATAAATGCTTCAAGGTAAGGAAATAATTAATCACTCGTTTCATTTTTTTTTTATCATGGGGAGGTCTGTACATACTACAACCTTTGGTTGGAATATCCCATAGACAGGAAAACACATTCTACAGTCTTTCTCCAGTTGTGGTGTAGGCCTATTCCATGCAAACTCATCCTGGGATGCAAAAATTAAACTTTGTAAGTTCAAAAAGTGCTGATTTAATATTTCAGATAGTTAACCTTACTTGAAATAAGAAACAAATCTTAAACAGTGATATAATGTTTTTAATATTATGACTTGAAAATACAACGCCTGGAAACACAATCAGTTGAATGGATCCACCAAGGTGGTTCGATCCTGTGACACAAACACCGACTGGGATAAATCCTGCACCTGATTTTGCTCATGGTGAATACTAAACATTTATCCTGTGTTCAGTGACAGGAAGAAATGGGGTCACTTGGTTTAGAGAACAGTCTAGTGGATGTGTTTTTGTCCTGTCTGGCTGACCACAGCCCTGATTTATAAACCACTTGGTCACAGTTGGTGTTCTAATTCCAAACTGAGCCAAACATTGCTTAACTTCTGAATCAATAAGAATTGGTATTTCAGTGCAATACATCAATACCTATCATAAAATATAGGACTTGAAATTTTTTTCTTTGTGTGTAAATAGTGAGAATAACACTGAACAAATATAATAAAGCATTTAAAAAAAAATAAAAAAAATTACTTAACCAAATGATAAAATTCCATATAGTATATGAATGTGCAGATCCATGTTATGCATCAATATCTCAGAATAGCTTTTTCAGTAGAATGTCATATTCATATGGATTCATTTCACAAGATGCTTTTTCAGTAAAAAGCATCATTGATGTCATTCATTACAGAGGATGCATTCTAACTGAATATGCCCTAATGATGACTTTATTACTAAAATTAGATCTTATGTCCACATTCTGATGTTCACTGCTATCCACCGATCCATACAGCTGTAAATATGGAAGCTTTTAAGTGTCATAAGCTTTATTAGTTAAAAATAATTTATGATAAATAAATAAAATCAAGTTAGCACATTTTGTTATTGATTATCTTAATGTTCACTTCGTCTTTCCAATAGTCAATTTTCCCTTCATATTAAGTAATATTCCTTCAGCTCCTGCTTTTGTTGTCTATATTTCACAACTTCTAAGATACTTTAGGGCATGCTTATCATATCCTGGGGTTTTTAAAGACTAACATATTGTTGTGGTTGAAGAGTTGTTTGATCTGGGTTACAACATCCAAGGACTTTCGAAAGCCTTTAAAATTGTTTATGGTAGACACTGACAGGCCATTTCATGATGAAATGATTACTGACATAATATCTTATTTTCACCATGTTCATGCCTTTTATTGGATTTTAGCCATGTTTTTACTGTTACATTGTACCAGAATCCATTTGGATTCTCTCAAATTCACATACTGTGAATTCATTTTTTCATGGATTTTTACACCCTGCTAAATGACTATAGTTAACTGAGAATTTGATACTAATAAATAATATATTATTATCCGGGCTTGTCTTGTTTTTAATCATTCATGTTACAAGAATCTAACTGGATTTTCTTTGACGGGAATACATGCATATTGGGAATGAGACTTTTATTGAAAAATGAGCCCTGCAGATCTCATAATAAACACTGTTCAGGTACTCATCCACAAGGAGAAAATGCTGGGAATAACCAACATCCCATAATCTAGCCCAGAATGACTCCCCCTCAAACAAAAAGTAATCAGCAGATCAGTGATTGTTTACATTATCAAGTAATTGTGGTGAAACCAGCGGCAGGCTAGAGGGTGTGTGATACCAGTGATAAGAGGCACTTGGTAAAACCCATTTGGCCACCCTCTGGAAAATCCGGCCCTAGATCTAGCCTTGTAAACACACCAGTGCAGGGCTAGCTCTGGGTGATCAAAACATTTCGCCAAATTATTTTCAAAATGCAAAACCTATAGCTATTTTCTAATAAAATATGAATTACTATAAAAAATTAAAAAAAATTGTTCTAAAAATTAGCATTTGTGGAATTTGGTGAGTGACAGAACTAGCTGTGCCAGTGTCTCAATCATGTATGGGTGGAATTTACAGTCCAGTGGTAAAGTGCTCGCTTGATGCATAGGCAATATGGGATCGATCCCCATCGGTGGGCCCAATGGGCTATTTCTTGTTCCAGCTAGTGCATCATGACTGATACATCAAAGGCCATGGTATGTACTATCCTGACTGTGAGATGGTGTACTAATGGAAAAATGTAGCAGGTTTCCTCTTTAAGACTATTTCAGAAATACCAAATGTTTGACATCCAATAGCTGATGATTAATAAATCAATATGCTCTAGTTGTGTCATTAAACAAAAGCAAACTTTAAACTTTAAGTTGTAAAGGTGTGTTAGACACACCAGTGTATCATTGATGTACGGTAAATGGTGTGATTCAGTAAAACAGATTCAATGAACTAGTGATAAAACTAGTTTCAATGACAAAATTCCCTTTCAATGTTTTGTTTTTTAATTAACCAATAGTAAAAAACAATCTTAGTCTGCTTACAATTTCTCTTTTAATCCCTGCTATAACAGACTTAAGACTGAAAAGACGACTGTCGTGAAAATGATTCCAAGATTAGCTCTAATGCATCCCCTGCCCAGTTAAATAGATTGAGCCTGGTTTGACCACAGTGGTATCGGGTGAGTTCATTGTGACACGAGAGGTAAAGGAAGTGTCCTTCTAAGACCAATAGGATCAGCACAAACAAGTCAATCAATGGCAAGAAGTGAAATGTGTCCAGTGTGGTGCTGCTTGGTTGGACAAACTGGCTAGTGTGCAATATTAAAGAACTATAACTTACAGGTACATCACATCACATGCTTGGATCTTCTCACACCTCATCACGTATTGGCATACCCACAAACTATCTTACTGCAGTTCCATTCTTCAGCAAGGTAAGCTATTTACTTTATTATGCTGTATCAACTTTTTATATGGTATGTGTACAAGCTTTAAACATTACTGTTATCTTTTGTTTTCTTTTAAAGGTTGTTAACAAATATTTTTAATATCTATATTTTGTTTCTTCCAAAGGAAATATTGTCTTTTCTATTTTATCTTTTTTCTTTGGGGTTTTGGTTGTTTTTATTCATAAATAACATCCATAATTGTTTGTTCTAACAGATGGTAAACATTGAATACTGACAATTATCAAACATCTATACATCTTAAAAAAATAAAATAAGTTATACTGTAATAATGTGTAGAAAAAAAATCACAGTTAAAGTAACCAAAAGACAAACTGAACAAAACACTTCTTTCCCGATGCAGACTCCAAGTTAAAAAGTAAGTCAGAACACTAACTAAAGCAATGAAATAAATGTTTAACAACACCCCAGCACAAACAATACACCAGCTATTGGGTTTCAAAGGTAAATATATGAACTAACTGATCATCAAGATCAGTATAAAAACTTGTGTAATGAGTTGTGCCAAAAATACAAAAAAAAATTCATTATCTTTGAAAAATGTTAAAACAATTTGAGAATAGAATCGAAACAATTCCATCAATCATTTATACGTCCTAGTGGCAACCTATTTTTTTTATATCCATTTAAAATGGCAATTTTTTTTCAATACAGCATGGAAGACAATATTTAATTCTCTGTCCATGATGCATTGATACGAATCAACAACCTCGAGCAGCTGGAAAGTTAATGGCAAAAGTGTGTACATGTACCTGTATGTTAAGTCTACATGCTGATAAAGAGAGAATCACCAACAGGTTTTGAATAAACACAGTGCAGAGACCCGATCTCACCATGTCTACAGAAGTAATGTTTCTGTGTTTCAATTGGCAGCTCTACCATGCATTAATACAGGCAGTATTTTCCATACATCTTTACTGATATTTATGGGAAAAATGTATATCTGAGCAATACCGTACTTTATTTCATTCATAGCACTAGTCTGTCCTTTTATTTTCACTATTATTCAACCTTTATCCGTTTCTTCATTGCTATGGGAAGATATTTGAAGACAGTGTGCATGCCACTTAGTAGATATATGAACATGCCAATTGCTTACACGCTATATACCTTATTCCACCATTGAAACACCTGCAACCAATATATTCCAAATCCTCTCAATTCATCAGTTTCTTTTCGGTAAACATTTCCTCATTTCTCATTACGAAAAAAAGACAGGAGAAAAACCAATACAGGGTGCTTAAAAAACCATTTTCTCCAACACTATACAGACATAAGATACCAATGTAAATAGTGTTATTTGGACCAGAGCTCACCCTGACCATTACCAAAGTAGCCAGTTAGCTAATAATGAGGTTTTTTTAAATGTATACAACACTGCTACAACAGAAGTTTAGTATTTGGCTAATAAAATGTCTTTAAATTAGCCACTTTTGAATAATATTTAAGCAAATAAGCTATACATCTGAAAACTGGCTAAAACAATATCCTTTCTAGCAAGAGCCGTGGAGTTGACCTTGTAGCAAAGGCTGAGACAAAAGCGTTTGTTGTTCTCAATGAGCGGGGTGAGAATATTTATTTAATCACATACCACTTCATCAACAGCTGCTACGGCAAGGTCTCAAGCATTGACATTGTTACACTGCATGGGTCTAGATGGTCAGATATATCTCAGCCAATTGCAAATTTGGAAAGCAGTTGGCGAATTTTATTTTAGTTTGGCGAAATAATTTCATGTAATAATTGAACTTTTTTAGAAAATAACTGACAATTTCTGCAATTTTTGTAAGTTTAATAGACAATTTGGTGAATTGTTTTGCTTACCCAGAACTAGCCCTGCAATGTACATAAGTGAATGTACTGTTTTAAAAACATCTGATTGAAAACATTTACTGATCAATTGAAAATTGACTAGTAATTACATTTTTTATGTTTTAGACAGACAGACACACAAACAGACAGACAGACAGTTTTTTCAGTAAAAGGCCTTCTCCCAAAATACAATCGCTTTATACATGATTTAGTCACATAATGGTCTGTCATTTAATTTTATATTATAGTTCAATGTAAACAAAGTTCACCATTCATTCTCAATTTAAATACATAGTATAAAAAATTTGATAAATTTAGTAAACAAATTTTGTTTTGAGATGACATCAGATTAATGAAGTTAACTGTTAATGGTAGACCAGCATTTACTTTCACAAAGGGTGAAATGTACACATTTCTCAAATAACTATAATTTATTAATACATGGAGCTGATCTTAATAAAAAATGTTTTAGTAATCCTCTGAAACTTGTGCAGTACCATAAGTATAGTATTTGGCAATGAAATGTTATGATTTGGACAGTGTATAATTTTGAACCTTTGAGAATTTCTCCTGTTTCTTCATGGAAGGGAGAAGTCATTTCTACTTTTTTTTTATCCTTGATTAATACCTGTACACACAATAGTTTTTCAGTATGAAATGTCTTGGCTGCCTTCTTCCAGTTACCACAAAATATCATATTGCAAAATATGACAATATGACTTCCCTACAATTACTTAAAGGGACATTCCCTACTGTGCTGCAATTTTTAAGATGTTATCGACTAGCAGACTTTTTTGACTACTATAATTACATATCAAATATATTTTTCTGCATAAAATATTAGTGGCTGTACATTAAACATGTTTCTGATCGTTCTAATATATGTACTCGGTTAACTTTCATTTTATTTCCTAAAAAAGTTTTTTTTCGTACGTACGAGATTATTTGAAGAGAAAATCAAGTTTGGGCTTCTTACAAATATTAAGATGACCAGAAACACATTGAATATACAGATATTGATATAATAAACCAGAAAATATATTTAATATGTAAGTTTAATCGTATAAATAGTTTATTAGTCTGAAACATCTTACAATGCGACAAAGTCAGGAATGTCCTTTTAAAGGGACAGAATTAGTTTTTAAACACTAAGGCATATTTTTCACCTAGACACTAGTTTCAACCATTTACAAACTTGTTACAAACTTGGATACAACACAGTAAAACAAGAGTCTGTAATATTGAAAAACCCTTAAAAATAAGAGTAAAATGCAACTCCATAACTGTTACTTCTCAGATGACATGCATTTTTAAAAATATAAAAAATGCATTTTATAGTATTAGACACACCACGACCAGAAACACTTTGGTTGTATGGAAATGGATAATTTAAACAATAAAATATAATTAATGTTTGATTTCAGTTTACGCAAAAAATAACTTTAACAGTGAAAAACATATACCTTAGTGTTTAAAAACTAGGTCTGTCCCTTTAAGATATTTGAATGTACATTTGATTGTATTTCCAAAATTAACTTTAGCTCCAGAATGTCCTACCTACAGTGAATAAAGGTTTATTTAAATTTAATAAATTTATTAGATTTTTTTTTTTTTTTTTTTAAAGTTTAACCCCCCAAAAAACCCAACCCTCCTCCTACCAAAAGAAAAAAAACAAAAACAAAAACAAACAAAAAAACTAAAAGAGGAGGAAAACAAAATAAAATCATGATCAAATAAACATAATATGAATTATCATTTTAATATTTCTGGGGAACAAATTCCTGTGATATAGCAATTAAGAAAAGCAGGAAAATAATCAATGCTCAAGGTAACCTACAGTTTGAAATGGCTGGCAAGATGTGAAGTCCAGTGCAATTCAGTTACTAAACTTGGACTGATAATTGGAGACATGCTGTGTCAAGCTGTCGTTTGCAGCCACAGCCGGCACAATCCATGAGGCAAAACCATACACACTAAACACACAGACACTGCCCAAGAATGAACTGATAGGGCAAGACAAAAGAATTACACTCCTGTATATAATTACAGCAATTGTCTAAACATACACAAGAATTTCAATGAAACAAATATGAATAATAGAAATAAAAGTAAACACAATCAATTAATTATCTAGCAATGTGAATGTTGAAAAACAAAGCATCTGCAGGGATTTAATGTCTCATATGGGACTGGTGTAAAACAGAAATAATTCACTTACACAATGACCAGATCAAACAGACCATATCAAAAACAAATTTCATATTAATACCTACCTGGTATTTGTAAATGCAAGTGGTCAGTTGTTATGGTGGTTTGTCAGTGTTGTTACCTTTCATTTCAAGGGCTGACTTCAGTATCACCATTTCAAATATGATCATCATCAGATGATGACTGTAACATCACTGTTTCAAAATATGATCATCACCAAATGATGACTTCAGCATCACTTTTTTAAATATAATCATCACCTATTGTCCTATAAAATGTGGCCATGTTGCTGTTAGAAGTTATGGATGGATAGATGGGTGACTGGGTGAATGGGTGGATTGTGTATTAATTAATGGATGAATAGTATGAATTACAGACTTAGATCAAATAAAAAATAGATCAAATAAAAACAGAAAAGACAGACAAACAAACACACAAAAACGAAACCATAATCTTGTGAAATTGGCTTTTAAGTAATAGAGGGAGAAACAAGAGACAGAAGGAAGCAAGTATCTGTGAGCAGCTTGTGTATGCTGACAATTATGAAACTTCCCTGCTTGAATTCGATTATTTAATTTTATGGATTTGATTTTCCTAATTTAATTTCAAAAGTTTTCTACAATTAAATGCAATGTCAATTGTGCCAAAACTAATTATTTACACAAGGATGTCATCTGCAACTTGAATGTGTGCCAGTTCTTTTAATAGCCCACCTATTGTACAGATATTCCAATTTAGTATTTTCCGTAAGCTTATTTGTGCATGAACAATGAGAAAAGAATGGACACGACATCAAGCTATTACACTGGCAAACTGCTCATGGTTGCATTTACTGTGGGCATATTTGAACCCTGGAACTGCCAAGTGATTGATTTTAATGTGCTTCAAATGAGAAGGCTGCCAGCTAAGGAAGTGTTGTGAGGAGGACAGTTACTGTTAGGTACTGGACGTGGCCGCAGGACAGGAATTAGATGAAAATCTTCTGATTTGTCACAATTGTTAGGAAGTGAAAATGCCATCTTATGCTGGCCATATTGATGAGATATACTGTACCAAGATACTGATTCTGTCCATTCTACACGAGGAAGTAAAGAGTGGTCATCTGCAGTATTTTAGCAGTTCTATCTGTTGAGCAATTATCACAGAAAACAGAATCTAACTGGACCTTTAAAGTTTAAATCTTAAGTATATATTTTAATACTACATAATTTAGAAAACAAGAACCACACAAATTCTTCAATATCTTTCATTAAGGAAATGTTTTATTTAACGACACACTCAACACATTTTATTTATGGTTATATGGTGTCAAATGGCTTACTCTTTTTTATTAGCTGCAAGGGATCTTTTTTAAGCACCATCCCACAGACAGGATAACACATACCACAGCTTTTGATATACAAGTCATGGTGTATTGGCTGGAGTGAGAAATAGCCCAATGTGCCCACGAATAGGGATTGATCTCAGATCGACTGTTCATCAAGCAAACATTGTACCACTGGGCTACATCCCGCTCCTCAAAATCTTTCATGGTGTTAATCTCGGTTAGAACAAATGTCCTAATGAAAGAAACCATTTGAAATGGCCGTAAGTTTTCAATATGATGACAGGACATTAGTTTTACATAATAACTTACTTATAGGTATTTGACATGCCTATATATTTATGTATATATATATATCCAATTAAGGTTCAAGCATGCTCTCCTGGTGACCAATCCACCAGCCTGGACTGTTTCTCCAGTACAAAATTGCTTTAGAATTTCCCTCATTTTAATATGATGTAATGCCTTCATTCTAAGGGGTGTGGAGAAACATGCATATTGGTGTGAATAACAAAAAAAATGCCTTTGAGAAACATGCATATTGGTGTGAATAAAATAAATAAAATGCCTTTGATCCCAATTCCAAATTATTGTGTAGTTGTTAAAATCATATGAAAAAAAGAGGCCCATCAATTCCAATAATGATCTAGATAGAGAATGAAGTGGGGCTGTCTTAAGAAACATTCATCTAGCAATGAGAAATATAATAATGAATTCACCATGTGTATGATTGTTTGTTGACAACTACAGACAGCATACTGGTCCTGATGTATGCCATATCAGTTCCACAACATGTTTATTACTAATATAAACTAGATGTTTTTCTGCCAAACAGCTGGCTAATATGCGGAAACCTTCCCGGTTGTTTTCCTTTGTTCTGAATGGCAGCGTTAATGAAAACTAAATGAAGTGCTACTGCTCTATTTGAGGACAGCTGTATACATCAAAGAAAACAATTGTGCACCAAATTAGTGCATAATTATCCATCAAGCTGTTGGTAAACACTGGTAATTTTAACATTTGGGGGCCGTATGTAGCATAGTGGCAGAGTGCTCAATGGTGGTGTTGCATGATCTATCGCCTTTGATGGAATCAGCTTTTTTCTCTGTTCCATCCATGTCCCTTGACTAGCACATGAGTATTAAAACCCATGGTATGTACCATCTTGTCGATGTAAAAGTCTATATAATGTGACCATCCCCGACTGCTTTTCCAGTAGCAGCAGACTGTGGCAACAGTGGATTTCTCTCATTCTTGATTAAGTGCTGAAGAAATCCTGTTAACACACCCAAACAGCATGTAGTCATATGATCAGCCCAGTGGTAGAGTGCCCGCCTGATGCGCGGTCGGTCTAGGATCGATCCCCGTCAGCTGACCACTGGGTTTTTTCTCTCGACATAACCATATGTCCGACGCCGATATAACCGTCATTTAATGTGTTGAGTGCGTCGTTAAACAAACCAAAAAAATCAAAAAAATCATATGATCAAGCAATTACATCATATTGTGGAAGTGACATCATAGTCGCCTCCCAGCAGTCTTAGTTTTGTGCATCATTAAATAATCCCATCTTTTGCTTCTTCTTTTTTTAATGCTGATCTTGTGAGAATGAATGAAACCGAATTAGAGATGACAGTGAATGAAGACTATAAGACTCCATCATATGTGGTCATGTGGGATAGAAAAAGTACACCCGAGGTGGCGAACATTTTTACTCGGACAGACAAAGATGGCTGAACAATTAACTTTTTTATTTGATCATTTTATCATAAATAAACTGCACTATCGTATTTACCGTGTTTGTTTCATGTGTTAAATAAAATTTAACACTACAAATTAACAAGATAGCTTGTAAAATGGTTTTAATAACAAAATATTAATTTTAAAATGTGTCTAATGACCTCATATCACCACCTCACATAATATGACGTCAAATATTACCACCAACGTCATGTTAAATGCAAGCGTGTGATATCCCATGTAAGATAGAAATTTCTTACATGGCTTTCTTTCATGGAATAGCTCTGTTCCATGTACCCGAGGATGAGAAAACAGCCTTACAATGAATATACACCTGAGAAATTAACTTTAGTACAGAAACATAGTACTTGACTTAGTCTGTGGTAATTTGGTAGTGAACAAGTCATACAAGGATATTCATAGTCGTGTCATCACTCTATGGATAGGAGCCATCACTCTAAAGGAAAGTCAGCAGACACGATTATTTCAGGGATTACAAGCAAGAGGCAAGGAGATTGAGACCAGTAGAAAGCATTCATCAGGACTATCTAATTGAGATTCTTGTCCCTGCTCCTCACTAATGTGTGCAGTTATAGCTTCTTACTTAAAAGCATTGTTTTTGAGACCAGCTGAGCAGCTCCACTCTGCAAGTACTTCCGTCTTGTCGAAATATTCTCTTAATTTGTGCTGACTGCCAAAGTGACTGACAAATGACTGGTATGGCTTTTGATGATATACAGGGCTGGTAGGCTTCATCCTGATGGCCATTTCTGCCTAATTGTAACAGATTGACTGTCACAGACAAATTAATGTCCATTTATTCCTTGAGAATTTGTTTTCCTCTAGAGTATTTTCAACATTTGACATTTACCTGGTTTTCAATGCACCAGAGAACATATTTCAATACATGTTAGCCACACCAGATTTCAATTAGCTTTATCACAAATAATCTATATTATTCATCAATGAAACATTATGGTGGTCAAAGATCAAAAAGCTGATCACTGGACTACAAGTTTGGAGATTCACATTTTATTTCTTTGTTACTTACTATTTTTCCAGAAAGTACTATGATTGATGCTGGGAAGAATAAAAATATATACATTTTTTTCTAATTCAAATTGTACAAACTGATTTAATTAATAGTTTGCGAGTATAGGATATTAATTGTAAGACAGAAAGAGAGGAGAGGAAAGGAGAGAGAGAGAGAGAGAGAGAGAGAGAGAGAGAGAGAGAGAGAGAGAGAG